>VYXC01007889.1:808269-868773 GCA_013397175.1 Platysteira castanea
CTGCCTGGGCGCGTGCGCGGCCCCGCCCCGCAGCGCGTGCGCGGCGGGAGCATCCCGGGTCGGCGCGCGGGGGGACGGCGGGAGAGTCTGGCAATGGTGCTGGAGACTCTGGCCCGCATCGTCAAGGTCCAGCTGCCCGCGTACCTCAAGCGCCTGCCGCTGCCCGAGAGCGTCGGCGGCTTCATCCGCCTCACAGGTAGGCGGGGGGAGCGGGACCCCCTTCCCGCCCCGGCGGCGCCGTCGGTCCTGCCTGGGATCCGGCTCCCAGCCTTCGCTCCAGGCATCGCTCGCTGTCTCCCGGCCGCGTCACAGAACGGGGAACCCCAAACGTTGAACTGCTGCAGCAGGAGGATGATCCGACAGGAGGTGTAGGTGCCCTGTGGGGCAGGGGGAGCTGTCAGGATGAAGTGCAGGGATAGAGTAAAACATTCGCGTCTGAAATTCCTCTGGAAACCAACGCCGGCGAGCCAGAGGCCGTGCGCGGAGGTGCATCGGTGTTTAGCCGGAGGCCTAAAGCACGGCCTCTTCTTCGCAGGTCAAAGACAGCATCTGTACCGAGTTAAAACAAAAAAATCTCTCTCTGGGAACCTGTCACACACATCAAGTCAGGGTATTTTTTTAATTTCATAATTTTTGTGAGTATTTTCTGAGTGAGGGAGTAGAAATACCAGTTCATTGATTGTAGCCCTGTCACAGAGTGAACAAGAAAGAAGAGTGAGTAGTGGCAAATTCTGTGGGTGTTCGGTGCTTTGCACACCGAGGCTCGGGGTGCCCAGGCTCGGCTGTGGTGACACGGGCAGGCCCTCAAGCAGTGTCAAGTGACAGGATTAGTTCGGTGATAAGAAAGAAGGAAGACTCTCCACAGAAAGTAGAAGTAGAAAAAGTCCTCAAAGTGCAGAATCAACCTTGTATCTTGCAGCACTAACACTGTGACTGTAATAGTGTTGGAAAATCGTTAAATTTAGAACAGGCACAGTTTATTTAAAGCCGGGTTTGAGTACTTCTTTCTTTCCAGCATGTTTATGCTGCTTGTGAACTGTAAGTCCCAGTATCAAACCTCTTTTAAATTAACTGTTCTTCTTCCACAACTACTCTCTCATATGAAAAAGCTGTTAATTATACTTACCAAATAGAGAAATTCAGCTGCTGTGAAGTTGGGAGGTAGGGGATAAACTACAGAGCAATGCAGCTTCTCCTGTTCCTAGTATTTGGCAGTTTCCTACTGAAGTCATTGCCCTTGTAACCACAAGTTGACTTAAAATTTGTTAAGCTTAGTAATATTTTAGTATCTTATTGCTTCACTTGCCTAACCATGTCTTTCTGTAACAGGATTATTTGTGCAGTCTCTGTATTCACAATGTGTAGTAGTAATACAATTTATTCTGAAAACCTCTGAAAGGTTTGGTCTGTAGACCAAAATCAGGACTTTGGGGTTGTTACGTAGTATGATCAGTGGGCAAGAATTGTTTTATTGTCACATTGTTTACCCCATTGACTTCAAGGTACTTCCTTGAATTTGGAGGGAGGGCAAGAAGCAAACAACTGATTTCCAAAGTGTAGACCAACCATGTGAAATGTCAGTCCCCAAAATATTAAACAAAAGTAAAAGAAGGAGCTGAGTCAGAAACTGCTTTGAGAACTGCTAGGATTTAATTAGCATACCTGAAAAATCTACTGCCTCTAGTTCTTAGAGATTTTTTAAACTGGACTCTAAAAACGGGAAACAAAAGTACATTTAAAAATACATGGCTATAGAGAAAACATTTTTTACAGTTTAAAAATTTTTTCAGTGGTAAGCTAGACTAGTATCTGCTGCTAGGCTTATACATCTTCGTCTCAGGGTGAATATGAAAAAATGGAGGGGGAAAAAGCAAGACTGTACAAGGTGCCTCAAGTTATGGCATAGGGTAAATGCAACACAGTGAGACTTTTGAGAAAGATATTGTAGGACACTGCATCCTAGACCCCTAAATTAAAAAATTGTCATGCCTTAGTGCTTAAAGGTTATTGAAAGTCATTGAAAAGTCATTGCTCATTGAAGAGTCGTGTTCTTACTTGCATGCAGAGCTGCTGACAGTCTTAAGTTTCATCTGAGAAAATGATTGCTTGAGCAAGTGCTGCATCTTCTGTGTTGTTATGGTCTTTGTCCTGTCCTAAAGTTACAATCCTGTAAGAGCAGGGGATTCCAAATTCTGGGGTTATTTTGCAGTGAATTATCATTAGAGAAAGACTATTAGGCAACAGAGAAAATAAGATTAATGTTCCATTTTGTGTTTGCTACTATTATAAATTACAGAGTATATTCTTTGGAAAATGGCATATTTTGCTTCTTTTTGGACAGTGAGAAGTAACATTGATCTAAAAACATTTAAAGTGCTTTAATATTTGCTCTTTGGTGGCATCTATTGAACTTAATCAGGGACCAGCACTATGAAACACTTGCTGGCATAGACCTTGTTTGCAAATGCATGCCAGAATCCAGATTTGGAACATTGCAGTCTTTTCTTTACTCTTTCATTGCTTCTGTGAACTCTCATCCGCTTGCAGGCAGATGCAACTAAAGTTCCTGTAGTGCATCAGTTGTAGAAACAACAGACCAAAAGTATATGGAGCACCTTGTTTTTTTAATAGGATGTTATGTAGTGTGCCGATTAAAGATCTGGACACCTATTGTCTGTTGTGACCCTACCAAACCAGAATGGAAAACTGCTTGTTTGAAGAGAAAGACTTAACATCCAGTGCGGGTAAAGGCACTCCTGAAGGTAAAAGAAGTGAGGGAGGAAGGAAAGAATGTTTGACCTTAGGTTTGAAAGTGGATATCTAAATTATGATGCTGTGCTGCTCAGAAGCCTCGTTCAGTGTCTTGTGATAGCTGCTTTAGCCTTCCTGTCTGAAGTTCAGTGAAAGGAACAGTGTTGTTTCATGCCAGCGTTGCTTTTTGTCCTGGAAGATGTCATTAAAATGGCATAGATATTCACCTCAAAATAGCAAACAACCAAAACCAGCAAGGTTTTGGTTAATAAGATCTGCTTATTAGTTCTGAAAATAATGTAATTAGTAAGTACTTTGAATTTGCATGAAGAATGTCACCAGTTTAGAGAATACACAAGCACAGTTCAAATATTCCTTTTGATGCATAGTTAATACCTGTTAAAATTTTGGTTTGCAGTTGAGCTGTTACTGTAAGAAGTTGCTTTTGTGTCTGCATAGGGTTATTTCCACAAAAATTGGCTGAAATGTAAGTCAGAGATACCAAAGGACTCGGATGGAGTAGTTGATGGAAAACAAGCAGGGAACACCTGCTTTGATTTTACTCTCAGTGGCTGGTCTGTACCTTTGTTCACAGTGTATGTGTTTCTTTTGTTTTTGGACATGCTACCGTCAGACTAAAAATTAAGACAACCTCTCCTTGAAAATGCCTATGGCCTCAGCTTCCTGGAATTCTCTGGTCTCTGATACTTTCCAGGACTTACCTTTGGGATTGGTCTCTATCTAACACAAGTCTGAAGACTAACCTGTTTGATACACTACTCTTCATTTCCGGCTCCAAAATCTGCCTCTCCGCATGCAGCAGAATTGATAAGGAATCTCCAGAATCAGTGTAAAGGCTGAATTCTGAGTTGTCAGCTGTGAAAATAAACAGTCTTGTGAACTGCCTTACATGTGCTTCAGAAAGGTATGAATGGCTTCAAAACCAGAGCAGTCTACACTTGTGGGAAGACATCATTGCATTAGTTTGGGTGAAGGGTTTTTCCCATCCCTGCTCACCCAGCCTGAAGATCTCTGACAGGGTCTTGTATCTCATGCCTTAGAACATGATCATGTTGATTTTTCAGTTTAAACATAGGAGCTTAGGCAGTCTTTTGGCAATAACAAGGCAGTTTATGATTATTGTACACATGAATGTAATCAGAGGCTTTCCAAAGACTCCTGGATTAGAAGTCAGCACAGAATTTACTGGCTAGTGAGGACAGAACTATTTATCAGCAGTTAGCTTGGTACAAATATTAGATAATAACCATCCTAAATAATAGCCTTGTACATCTTATTCTTTTTTTTTCTAATTTCCTTTCTCAGACATTACAGCTATCATGTTCCTCTTTCACTTGAATGAACCCAACTGGCTGTGAGTCATCCATAGACATGACTACTGTTCTGATTTTGATGCTGTATCAGAGTGTGAGATGTGTCCTTTTTGTGTGTCAATCTTAGCCCAGTTATATTTATCACACACTTGATAAATGCCCTGGTCCTGGTCCTGGTGTGCCTCTTGGAATGTCTGTTCTGTCTTGGAGTTCAGAGGAGTAGCTTTGTAGAGATTGACATTTTTGCCAACACTCAGGTTAAATACAAAGTTGGAGGTTTTTTTCAGTGACCAAATATTTTTCCTCTCTTTTGAAATACATTCCAAGTCAGTCCTCAGGTAAGGTCAGAAATTCCATTTGGATTCCTGATGGAATTGATGGAGTGTTCTGGAAAAGTAATGATAAAAAAGACAAACAGGCACTGCTGTCCAGGAAGCTCAGGATTCTGTGTAGCTGAAAACATTTAAGTATCTCAGAGTTAATTAATATTTAGGGCTTGCAGCTTGTTGGGGGAACTAAGAAAAGAGCACCAGAGACTGTGTTGCAGTGAGTCTTAGTGAATGTTGTGAATTGTGGTGTGTAGGGACTGCTGCAAGTGCAGTTGGGAAATTACCACTGAGGCTTCTTGCAGTGCCTTTAGCATTTATGCAGCTGTGATGCATTTCCAGATAAATGCACTAAATGTAGCTGTCACATCAAAGGCAACAAAAAACAAAAAATTAGTCCCATAGATTATTTTCATTCCATGGTCTGGTTCCAGGAAACTCAAATCCTTAAGAAAAATCCACTGGATTCTAATTGGAGAAGTATTAGCACAAATGTGTGTTTTACTAGTACAAATAAAATCAAGCTATACAAAATAATAACTTTTCTGAGAGATACAACCCACCTGGCATCCTTAGCCTGCTCTGTTGTGTTTTCTTTCTTATACATCTTCATTTTGGAAAACAAATTGTAGAACAAAATCTTGCTATGTGTTCTGATCCTAAATAATTTAGAAGAGTAACTTGATGACAGTGACTTATCTTAAGAAGTGCTTGTGCAGCTATTTGTGCTCCAGCTTATTATACTTTCTTCTTTCTCTTCTAAAATATTTTTAAACTCCTTTGTATGTGAGTGTTTAGATTTAATATATTCTCCAGAAATTTAGAAAAATGCTGTCAACCTTTAGTGCACCATGGTATTCAGATTGCACTGGAGTATTGTCAATGTTTTGCTGGAAAAGTGGCTCCACCGTATATAGATCCTCTATCTATATTTATATATATGTATAAATGCCAATTATTGATGCATTTCTTAAACAGTCCAGGAAGTCTTCTCTCACCAGTATGCCTAGAAGATTTATAATGATGTAGCAGTGCAGCCAGATCTGCAGTGGATACTTTCATCTTTTACCCATACTTGAAAGAAGTTCCTTACCTTGGTAAAAAGCAGTTTTCTGTGACTTAACCTACTGATTTTAGGTCTCTTTCTTTCTCTGTGCTGTAGAAGCTGGTTGCAGATCCCTGAGCAAACACAGGTCTGAAAAATAAAACACAGATCTGGGGAAAAAAAAAAAAAAGGATTGGTGAAGGTTTTGCCAGTGCTTTAGGGTTGCCCATTTAAAAAATCTTTTATTTGTTTTGTATTTATTATCTTCTGTTGAATCATCTTGCAGAGTGATAAAATTCAGTTTCAGAAGAAATTCTAGGAGTCAAAATTTTACTTTGTCTACAGTAAATCCCAAGACTTAATCTATGTCTTTTTTTTTTTTTTCTCCCCTTGAGACTTGCCAATGGAATCTTGTTTGCCCTGAGGGCCCTGGTGACTGAGCAGCCCCATTCCATACCCTCAGCCTAAGCCATTTGAAAGTAGCTGATGCTGCACCATCCTGGAGTGGTGTCAAGAGCCAGCCTAAATCCCACCTTATCTTTAGTTTCAGAATGGCTGCGGTTACTGCCTTTCCTGGGCGTGCTGGCCTTGCTCGGTTACCTTGCTGTTCGTCCCTTCCTCCCCAAGAAGAAACAGCAGAAGGATAGCTTGATTAACCTCAAGATCCAGAAGGAAAATCCAAAAGTAGTGAACGAGATAAACATTGAAGATCTGTGCCTCACTAAAGCTTACTGCAGGTGTTGGCGTTCAAAGACGGTAAGACATTGTGCTGCTGCAGGAGTAGAGATTGAAACTTGCATGTTTTTGTCAGTGCTTTGGTGGTGGATTGCTCTGTGTTTAGCTGTTACTTTTGTCTGGAGGTGGAACATGTTCCTGAGTTTTGTAGAATGGCACAGACCTATCTACATGCAGAAAGCAACTGTAGAAACTCGAAAGAAACAGAGAAGGGTTTTTCTAGAAATGTTTAGAAAGTGACCACATGTGAGTAGAATAAAACTGAGCAAACCTGTTTTACCATTTGGAAATATGTTGCAACTAAATAAAAGATAACTGCTCTTATTTTACAAAAAGACAATGCTTAGAAAGTTGTTCATATTACAATGAAAATAAGGCTGGGCATGTGTTGGTAGGGAGATTCCCATCTTGTCCAGAGCAGTGAGATGACTGGTTTGGATAGTCCATATCCCCCAAATCAACTAGATGTAAATAAGTATATTTCATCTAGCCTCAATTTTAATTTCCTGATTCAATTTCGAATGTCCTGGCCACACTCCGGTGTTGTTCCCTCTGGACTGAATGCTTTCCTTTTTTAGTTTAAAAAAAAGTCTGCCCTGAACTGAAGAAGCTCACTGAACTATTCTCACTTCGGACTAATCACTTCGGCCAAGTATTTCAGCTTTTCTTTAAAAAAGTACTTTCTGGTTGCAAATGACTAAATCTATTAAGAGCACTCTTATTAGTTCCATAATAAATCTTAATGCATTTGTAGCTGTGATGGCTACTTTGTTTGCTGTTCTTTCATGGAAGAGGCTTTGTCCCTGACTTTGTGTCTAAGAACAGCTATTTTAGGATCTCACAAACTTAGTTACCCATTAACAGTGTTTTCCTTAGTATCATGTGTCCTGTGTCTGATAGGGGGCAGGGAGTTTGACGTTGAACCAGGACATCACAGGAGGAACTAGCAACATTATTAAAGTGCTCAGGGCATAGGAGGAAATACAGAAATCGCCATGCAGTTGCTGTACAGAGTTTTGCTAATTCCTCGTGTATGTTTTCTTTCAGTTTCCTGTCTGTGATGGCTCCCACAACAAGCACAATGAATTAACAGGAGATAATGTAGGTCCACTAATACTCAAGAAGAAAGAAGTATAGCAGATGTTTAGTCTAGATCATGACTGATAAAAAGTCTTTTATATTGTTGTAGTTGCAAGGGACAGCATTTTATTATGTGATTGGTATGATTTAGTTTCATGATTGCTGTAGATTTCTTTTTGGAATAAACTGCATTTAGACAGTGATGAATTTGTCACTGTTTTGGTACCTTATTCTGAGAAGAATTTTGCCTGCTTTGGAAAACTGTAAAGTACCTATCTCTGTAAATAAGTCGTTTATTTCAAGAATAAATAGACTTTCTATAACTAAGCCTTTTTTGTACAAACATACAATTATAAAACTATCACGGTTTCAAGTGATGTAAGTGCACTTTCCTGTTGATTTTGTTCTGCTGAGAAATCGTGTTTTATTTTGCTTTTCAGGGACAAATTTAACTGTACTTAAGCGGGGGAGAAAAAGATACCAAATTCCTGCTTTGTGAATATGTATTCAGGCAGGCAGCAGATCAGTGTTAAATCATGCAAGCTGAAGATCTGGCCTACCTGGTGCCTAAGTGGGCAGTTTGTTGGTCTTACACAAAGCAACCCAGCTCAGACAAAACCCACACCGCTGGAAAGTTTCATACAGCGTCCCAGGTGGAGTGCTGGCAGTTCCAGGCCATATGTAAACTAAACTATTGAGCAGGTCAGCCACCAATGTTAGCCATTTATTTTGGGCCCAGTGTTGATGGTAAGGGAACAGAATTTTGCCTCCTGCAAGGTCACTTGCACTATAGTCACTACTTTTTGTAAGAGGAATTTTCGAGGGATGAATGGGTTAACTGACAACTGAGGATGCAGAGCTGAGCTGTTCTCTCAGCTTGTTACCCATTCAGAGTTATTATTTAGGCGAGTCAGAACATTGCTGTGGTGAGGCTTAATTTCAGATGCAGATCATTACTAATTACCTAACTGCTAGATTTCTAATTAATTATTCTAAAGTGCTTAATTCTCCCATGAAATATTGTATCCACCAGTGTAAAAATAAAAATTTGATCCGTTCTACAGTTTTAGACAATGGCACGAAGACAGATTTCACCCATTCCTTAACAGCGTTTCATTTGACCCATTGTTAGGTGGGAAGCCTTAGAGCTGTTGCCAAAGCTGATCACCACAGTGCTGAAACAGAAAGCAAGTCAGAAAGCTGTTCTCACATAAGGGCTCTTGCAGCAGCAGCAGGATTAAGGTAGATCATTCCTTCTCCATTTGTGACACTTGTAGTTCCAGGTACCAAAACATCTTGCCATGTAGCAAAAGATGGCAGATTAGGATGTGACTGTGTTAAATGCCTTCTTTTAAAAAGTGTGTAACAAAACCATGGTATAATGTTTATTGTTTAAATGCTTCATGGTGGTCTTACCTTAATGGATGAGGAAACCATAAATGTATTAGGATGTAACATTTATAATAGAGAAAAATATATAAAGATGAGTGTCTTATACTCAGTTTTCACTTACAGATGTATATAGAATACCAAGCCCCTTGGGTTTGGTGAAGAAATTACTGTGAGATGTACAGACCTGTCTTTGACATTTTTCTCTGGCTTTAAAATCCAGAGTCAGTAGTAGCAGACTTTAATTAGACATAGGCCTGTATGTGCTTCCAGCTTTTATCAGGATACTTGTTTCCAAATACAAAACATTTTCCTCTGAAATCAAAACCAAACCTCTTAAATTAAGACAAACCTTGTTAAAGTGAGTAGTAACAGCAACATGGTTTTGTTTCTCCCAAAAAGCTCCTTGAAGAGAAGGACAGTGTAAGGTTTAACCTCTTGACTCCATCTTTAACACAGCTTGATTATGTAATTATTTTTTTCTCCCTACTGGCTCTTAGATGAGATAGTTTAACAGCAATCTACAAAAATGGCTATAGGATAAACAGGGACAGTTTTTTTGTTTGTGCTTATGTCTCTAAGGGAATAGAACACATTTTAGTGTTGCAAGAGCAAGTAGCAGTTCCTTTGTAGAAAGGACATTTCAGTAATTTCCACAAGATAGTAACATAATGGGAACCACAACCAAGATAAATCATCATTTCCTTGCATTTCAAAATCTGTCAAGGTAATACTGTCTCTTGTTCGTGGAACTTTCTATAGAAAATCCCAAAGAATTTACTAATCTGTTCTATCTAAAGTCTACAGAGATAGGTAGCTAGAAGTTGAAGTGCCTATACAGCTCTGTATCTCACCAGCAACTGAGCAAGTTGAACCAATTACCTGACTTTTCTAATCTAATTGGGAAGTTCCACACAAAGGAATAAATTTTCCCTAAATTCTAATAAGGACCAGAACTGTGGTAGTAAGACCAGGTCTTCATTCTTGATGCAAAATCTGGGGAAACGGAAATCAGCATGTTGTGATACTTATTTACTCTACAAGAAGAGCACTATTTACCTTTCTTTTCAATATTAATTTGAACATAGTTGTAATAGACTACAAATAAACTTGTAAAACAGGTTTAGAGAAAGGTGTCTGACTTGAGGCAGCTACTAGACAAAGTAAATGTAATTGAAGTGCAACTGACCAAAAATTTGATCTCTTGCACTCTTTATTTAAAAAGCAAGATGCAGAAACTATCATCCATTTTGTGGCTGTATTACACCATGGCTTTCACAGTTAATTTTAGACTTCAGTTTAAATTCCATAAAAAGCTCAGTTTGGCTGCAAAAGAGAGAGTAAGCTGTGATTATAATCATATTATGATCACATCCCCTGGCCTGTGCGACTCCCTGCTTCCAGATGGCCAATTTCTGTCTCTTCCCATATGCTGCCTGCTGTAACTGCCGGATGCTGGCTGCTGGGAACGCTTTCTGCTGTCAGACCTTTCTGCTGCAGAGGTTCTTGTGAACCTTCTGGAACAGCATGCTCAGAGTTCCCCCACACTACGCCTGTGATTATGTCTGCATGACAGCGGGACTCTCTGGTTATCAGTTACAGCACACTGTGCTCTAATTTTATTTCCTGCAAATAAGAGACTACCATGCTGTAATGATTTTATTGGTTTGAATTTATGCCTTATTCAGTAATGATTTCCTTGGCATTTTGTTGAAAGGGAGGTGGTCTTTAATGTCATGATTGACTCGCACTATCTATGATAAAAAGTGAAATCGAATCTCTCAAAGTTGGCTGCTGTTTAAAAGCAGCTGAAATTGTCATGATACATACTAAAAAACCCCAGTCTCTTAGGTTTTTAGTCCTGATATAATATATCCTTTAATGAAAAGATGCAAATGTTTTCTTCCTTTCTGGAAGACAAGGAGAGGAACATTATAAAGCATTAAAGCTTTTAATTTTAGATCTGCAGGTCTATGTAGTAGCTTAAACTTGATTCTTTTTGAAGATTTAATAAAAGCTGGGGCAACGGGGTCTCATGAGAAATACCCGCATAAAATGGCGGGGAAAGAAAAATTGATTCACTCTCATTTAGATTAGCAAAAAAGATGACAGTTTTCATTGGTATAGCTTATTCAGGCACTCAGAATGGTGGAAGTGATCTAATGTATAATTGAGAGTGCACTGAGCTTAAGGGAACAAGGTAAATCCCATTTATGAGATGCTGTTATGCTGGTGAGGAAGTATTAGAGGCTATCACAAACAAGAGCTCTTTATCAGAGGTTTGCTTTTGTACTTAAGGTTGTGCCCAAATTTAAAGGGCCATAACCCTTACAGCATCACACTTCTGTTAGTGAATACATTCCAAATTTGGCATAGTGATCCCTGCGGGAGGATTCTACTTTTTATAAAACTTCACAGAAAAGTGAACTCCTGTAAGTTTTACTTAAGTAGAACTATTTTTTAGGCAGTCACGGATGAACTGAACACTATATTCCCTCATCTTGTCAGTTAGGTTTACCAACATTACAATTTCCAAATACTTAACCTCCTATTATAACTACACCTATTTCACACAGTCATAGAATCAATGAGGTTGGAAAAGACCTCTGAGATCATCGAGTCCAACCTATGACCACCATGTCAATTAAACCATGGCTCTAAGTGCCATGTCCAGTCTTAAACTCCTCCAAGGAAGATGATTCCACCACCTTCCTGGGCAGTCCATGCCACTGTTAAACAATGCTTTCTGTGAAGAAATTCCTGGTAATGTCCAACTTAAACCTCCCATGGTAAAGCCTAAGACTCTGTCCTCTCTTCCTGTCACTGGTTGCCTGAGAGAAGAGGCTGACCCCTACCCTGGCTACACCCTCCTGTCAGGGAGTTGTAAAGTGGTAAGGTGCCCTGTGAGCCTCCTTTTCTTCAGGCTGAACACCCCCAGTTCCCTCAGCTGCTCCTCACAGGACCTGTGCTCCAGACCCTTCCCCAGCACTGTTGTCCTTCTCTGGACTCACTCCAGCACCTCAGTCTCCTTCGTGTAGTGAGTGGCCCAAAACTGGACACAGCTCTCGAGGCGTGGCCTCACCAGTGCTGAGTACAGGGGGATAATCACTGCCCTGGTCCTGCTGGCCACATTATTGCTGATCCAGGCCAGGATCAGCAAGGAAGCCATTGGCCTTCTTGGCCACACACTGGCTCATGTTCAGCCACCACTGACCAGCACCCCCAGGTTCTTTTCCTCTGGGCAGCTTCCCATCCACTCTGTTCCCAGCCTGTGGCACTACCTGGGGTTGCTGTGACCCAAGGGCAGGACTCGGCACTTGGCCTTGTTGAACGTCTTTCCGTTGGTCTCAGCCCATTGATCCAGCCTGTCCAGATCCCCTACAGAGCCTTCCTACCCTCCAGCAGATCAGCATTGCCACCCAACTTGGTGTTGTCAATGAATTTCCTGGGGGTGCACTCAATCCCCTCATCCAGATCATCAATAGAGATACTGAGCAGGACTGGGCCCGGAGGACACCTGGAGTGCATGTGAAGTAGGCAGAACAGGCACAGAAGTCCAGGGATGACAGTAATGACCAAGCACAGCACCCTTAACCATTGCTCCAGCTTTAAACCCGTCAGGTGCAGTTTGAAAGCTTCTTCCTTTCAGGTCAGGAGAGGAACTGAACTAAAGGTGGTACATTCCCGAGGAAGCAGAGAGAGCAGCAGTGTGCATAGAAACACAATATTTCAATACATACAATGCTAACATACATAGTTAGAAACATACAACATACTTGACAACTGTTAGGGGAAAGCTTACCAAAGAATTTCCTGGTGTTTTTATCATTGTGCTGGAACTGCAGGCTATGAAATTTAAGTACTTCTCAGGAAGCTTTCTTCTTGCTTGGAGAGGAAGGCTTATACAAAGACATGCATATTGAGCTGTATACAGCTCACCTGTATATAGAGGCATATGACACTCTGCAAATAGTACAGTGTCAACATTAGGAGTATTTAAATAGTTAAATATATTTTTGTACATTTTTTGTTTTGCATATTAAAAATTTAGACACTAAAATAGAAATGATTAGTTCTTACTAATGCCAAAATCTGGACACATGAAATGTATTCTACACAGTGTCCTGTAAAAAGAGTTCAGGGAACTGTAGTGTAGAAATCTGCAGGAGGGTGTTGTCTACCTCAGTTACAGGCACAATCTAATAGCCTGACCAAAAAAATAACAAAGTAACCTCCAGTTTCTGAGGGATGCTGTACTGATCCCATGCCTCAGAATGGAGTTAGTAACAACTTACTTGGAGCTAATTATTTGTACAAAACAGCAGAGGAAGACAGATTTGCTGGTATCTGGCAAGTGGTACCAAACTTAAAGGCAAGAGCAGGATTTTGATCAACTGAGGTTACTCCTGGCTGTAGGACAGCATCTCTCCCTTGACATCATGTTGTGTGAATGCTGAGGTACACGAGTGAAGAAGCAGCCATACCAATCCCATACAACCCTCTCCCAGTCCTTATAGGCATCCCACAACCCTCATCCCATTTTCAAGCTCTGTCCTTTTTTTCTGCCAGCACCAACACCTGTATTACTACAGTCCATGATGGCCCCAACTGTCTCTTTGAGCATGTACCACTTGCTGTTCCTTGCTACAACCAGAGCTGACAGTCCCTTGAAGGCACAAAGGAGTGCATCAGCTGTGAGGAAGAACAGCAATAGGAAAAGGCAAGTTTTGGAACATAAATGAGGAAGGAGAGGGAATCACCAACCCATGGCAGGACTTGTTCACTATGTGTCAGCAGCCTCTTACTTGGAAGTTGCTTTGAGTTGTAGAACTTGTCATCTCACAGCCCAGTTTCAACCATCAAGAAGTTATTCACATTAGTCTCCATTTTCTTCTGTTTATATTCCACCTCATGACTCTACTCTGTGCCTGAAAAATTCTGACCCTCTCCCTGGCCTCACCGCCCACACATTTCAAGTAACTGTTGACTGCTGACTTCTCAGTGACTCACTTCCAGGTCATCTTATTCACTGTATGTTCAGCTATTTCATCTCAAGGCACCATCATCACATAAAAATATTTTATACAACTCCACCAGGGCTGCTTCAAAAATAGCAGGGGTAACTGATAGTTTTAGTTTCCTCCAGCAAGATTAAAGACACACCATCTTTACTCAACAAAAGTGTCAGGGTTGAAGGACCAGGCTGCTGTAGTTGTCTGTCTTAGGAAGGTTCACACGCCTCTGCCTCTTCTCCAACCTCAGCACCTTCCTCATCCTCCTTGCTGTTTGTCTGAGCCTTCTGCAAAAGTCTGGGCCCTGCCAAGCCAATAACCAGGGCTCCAATTGGAGCAGTGATCAAGATAGCCAAGAAAGCTACTGTCAGTACATCCATTCCATACTTTTCCAGTTGCTCATCTTGATGTCGTCTTGCTGTATCCAGGGCAAGAGAACCTATTGCAGCCTGCAGGGAAGAAAACATTGCTGAGATGGAGCAAGTAACCTTTAGCACTGAATGAGGGAAAAAGAGGACCTATCATCAGTCAACATTTCACATAAACTTGACATTTTTAGTACATTCAACCCATTCGTTTCTAGGCCATACATAGCAAAGTAAACATTACATTACACCTATGAGAACAATTTTCACTTGGCTATGCTTGGAATTTCCTAAGCTAATGAGTCTCATCTGGGTGGTTTCCTCCTGTGAAGAACATTGCTTAGCTGCCATTTTATCCACATTTCTGGAGAATGCGTGATTAATGAAATGGGCCAGTATATTGTGTATTGCAGGTGTTAAAATGCCACACTTTGAGAATGTATCCTGACAATAGTCAACTAGTAGCAGCTTCTGAAAATTTAATTCATTAATGAAAAAAGCCTTGCCTGTTTTTATTACTAACTTTTGTTTGCAAGTAATCATGCTATTGAGGCAATGTCTAAATGACTTGACAATCACTGAAATAAAGGAGCAGGAATGTAGCCAGCCTGAGGCATCTCTATTAATATGGCTCTCAGACTACCCCTTACCAAAATAATCACAAACTGAAACCCATTGTGAGTCTCTGATGTGTCTGTCCTTGCAGACACTTCATGTGTAAGTGGGACATGCTTTTACCTTTGAGAGTTTTGAGAGTTCTCAGAATCTGTATGTGAAGGTACAATAATCAGCAATGGCTGAGAAATTGTTAAACTTCCTGTGGTATGTGTACAGTTCACTGTCATTAGTAAGAGTAAACCCAGGATGCAAGCAAAACACCTGCACATGGAAGATTCTCCACACACTTTTCAAGCAGACTTAAGAGTGTTTTAGAATATGAACTGTCAGCATACTACACTCTGCTGTCACTGAGCCTGAACCTTTCCCTGCTTACTGCTGTGCTAGTTACAGGGAGCTTTGCTAAGGAAAATAGATTTAGCCTGGAATGAAAGTGATGTTGGATTGTTTACCTGGACAGTGGCTTTGGGAATCCATGCCATTGAGACAAACACCTTCTCCTTGAAATTAAACCCAGCAAAAGACACCATCAGGAACGTTGCTATGATTCGCACAACTAGGGCAATGCCTAATATAGCAACACAGAGCCCTGCAACAGACAAACACTTCTCAGTACTTTTGTGCATAGGTGCTTCTAGTTTTTTGAGGTTTTTTTGGGTCAGCCATAGTCTGCTTTGTTTTAGATTTCTTTATAGAGATTCTTTCAAAGCCAGTAATGAAAGCTGGGTAATTTGTGAATGATCTTACCAACAGTTTCAGGCCTAAGAGATGTAACGGATACTTCTGCTCCAATTAAACCAAAAAGAAAAGGTTGAAAGATATTCCATGCAACTGCCACAATTTTTTCTATTTCCCTCTGCAATGAAAACAAAACTAATCTGTAAGTTCACAAAAACATGGCCAAGTAGACACAACAGTTAAGTAATCATAGGACAAAGTGAAAATATTTCATAAAGACTGTCCAGAATTGCCCCTCTTTCTTTGACCTAATACTAAAAGGTTCAAAATCAGTTGCACACCTTTTGAAGGTCAGACTGTGTCTAGCTGTCCTAGTAAATAAATGTTTGATGTCTTGAGAGGAGAAATAAAAAGTTTGAACAGTAACAGAGCAGTTTTCAGACAAGAGGAAGAAACTAAAGCATTGTTGATTTTCAGTATTTAGAAAGGTGTAATTGTAACAGCTTTGCCATGAAGTTTCTGAGCCTTTGGGAACTGCATGCTTCAACATGTTCTTCCATTTGTAGCTGAGCAGAGTCAGACTCTGCTCATGCTGCACTCAGTCAGAGGCCTCTCTCCATGTCAGCAGGAGCAAAGTTAGTCTGAGCCAGTCTGAAATCACATACCAGGAACGAGTGCTGAACTTTCCACTGCAATATACAGTATAAAGGCAAAACCATCTTTTCTCATGTTTGAACTTTACACAATTTTCCTAAAACAAGTGCTGCCAGGATAAACAGGAATCTTCCACTTAGATGAAAAGGTACACATAGCATATGAAATAGCACTTGTCTTTTAATTAAGTGGGTTCTACAATAGCAAATGAACCTTCAGGCTGGAGTGTGTGGAAAATATAAGTGCAGTGCTCTGTCACTTAATAATCAATTCAGGGCCTAGACATGTCCTGTCCTTGGCATTCTCGTTGGAACTGATCCTGCAACACCTCTTGCTCTTCAGTCAATGGAATGGTAGGTTACAGTAATACAAAAACTTCTGTAATGTTAAAGAGAATGAGGTGGAAATATATATATATATATAAACATTTTTGCCTCATTCCTCCTTATTTCCCCCTTTTCAGTTCTGGCAAAAAAAAACCAAACAAACAAACAAAACACACCAAACAAAAAAAAGCCCCCCGAAATCCCTTCTTTACAGATTTCAGTCTGTTAACTGCCCATTTAACTGTTCCAGGGATAGGTTCAATGTTCACTGTTTTCTGTAGATGGTGTTTGTCAAGTGCCTTCCACCACAGACAGTGGGAGGCAGTGGCCTTTGAGAAGCTCAGCAGGGAAACCTTGGTAATGTACTGAGTACACAGTATGCAGACATCTCTGGCTCTGTCTGAGAAAAAAGAGCTAAGGCATTTGACATCAATATATTTAAGGCCAAGAAACTTCATGCACAGATCAAAACAATTTAACCTAAGTCTTTATAGACCACACATACTCTTTTAAGGTCCTTCCTCCTGAAACGGTTTAAAAGCTTTTCAATAGAGAGCTTGATCAGTTGTAATGTCTTTAACTAGTTAAGTCCCAAGAAGAGTTTTTCATCCTTTAAAATTGGACAATTATAGTTTTTTTTCATTGTTATAACAAACCTTGAGATCTTAGTGAAGTCATGGTCTAGATGGGGATAGTAACATGGACTCTGCTATATGTGGTCCTTCCCCTTTTCCTACTGAATGTCACAAAGCTACGGCTGTGGAGAGAATGATCCTCTCAAAACATTAAATGTAGATGGTATCAGGCAAAAGAGGCAGTGAGACATAGCAAGGTACAGAAATGCAGTGGGACAGCTGCAGTAAGAGGAAGTATGCTTAGTACCTAAGAGAAAGTGACTAAAAATCAGTCTTTTTTATGGTTTTTGTATGGCCTTATATCACCATTTATTGTATGTACCCTGCTCTCTAAGTTATCCAAATTACACTGGCTGGGATTTGGGAAAGATGAGAGAGGATAGTTAATCACTGCTTTTCATTTCACCCGCTCCAAACCACAGGGAATGAACCCTCAGGGTATTCAGACCATGTCCACAACTGTATCTTGGACACCCATTTGTAAAGTTTACCATAAAGTGACTGTGTACAGACACTCACAGAGCTGGGAATTAAAGCTTTGGATTGCTACTGTCAAGTGCCTTGACAACTAAGTCTCCTTCATAGAGCTTAAGATGTCTAAGAAAAGCTGAGCATTTCTCAAGCAGTATGCCAAGCTCTATACTGGCATACATATTACTCTACTGACTTACATAGTAACTTCCTGGCGTGGGAAATGCTAAAGACTTCCAAAATAAATGTAGAATGTGCTGCTTGGTTTGGTGGGTTTTTTTTTGCTTGTTTGTTTGCTTTATAAATCTGTACACCCCCTAACGCTTCACAAATCCACCATTACCACTCCTGACACAAATTTAAGCTCCTGTCAGGCTGTACATTCACCAGACTTTGGATATGGCATGCTTCTTATGTAAACATTCACCTTTTCATCAGACCATCCCACACCTGCGACAAAAGCTAAGACTAATGTGCAGAGCCCTCCTGATCCAGGGAAACCAAAGTAGATGCTGCCAAAAACAGCAAACATGGACAGTCCAAGTACAAAATAAGATCTCTTCCATGCCAAAGATGCCTGCAGCCAAGGAAAGAGAGAAACAAAAAAGTCAATTTCTTTCAGAAATGGAGGAAAAAAGTTACTCCTTTTAATTTTGAAAACAAGAACTTGAAAAGAAAAATACAAACTAATAATTTGGAAAGAATCAAAGCTTTCAAGTGAGACTTGAACTGCTCGGTTGGATTGAGGATTTTTTTAAAACATTAATTCCTAAGAACACAAATTTAGAAAATGTAGTATTTTTTTCCTCTGCCCATCTGAAATCTTATTGCCAATAGGCTATTTTTATCACAAGGAACATGACGCGATAGCAGGATTTTCTACCTGTGCAGTCAAGTACTACAACAGTTTATCCAAGGAAAGGTGAAATCTTTGCCACCAGTTGTTTTTAAGGGCAAGTCAAACATTTGCCAGGAACAATCTAGTTTTATTTCATTCAGTCTCACAGCAGACAGTTATCTACCATTGTTCCTCATTTCTATCTAACTGTTTAGCTCTGGTATCACACTTCTTACATTATTTAATAAGAAAATTTGGTGCCACTGAGGGCAATAGATGCTCTGAATACTGACTTTGGTAGTCTGGAGCATATCTACATTCTTCCACAACTTTCTGTGCATTTAATTACCCCTCGATAGAAAATTCATCTACTACTTTCTAGAAACGTATTTTTTATTGAAAGTAACACGTTGTAATTAATACTAATGATATGATCAATCACTTAAAGCCTCCAATACATCTGCTTTACTAATTTTTAATCTTAGGCCTACTGGATACATCTTAAAGAAGTAAATGTGTCCTGCATCAGTCTAATAAATTATTATTTTACTGTCTGCAGACAGTATCTGGGTATCAGACTCTTCCTCCTTTACATGTGGACATTTCCACTACCTTCAATGAGAGCAGGATGGTGAGCTGGATTCCAAACTTCCATCAGGAAGGACTATGAGATCCTACGTTATTATTGGTGCAGTAAATAAGTAATCACCTTTAAAGCACATCCTCACTTGATAGGTTTTTCAATCTGGAAGCTGCTAGCACTGTAAAAAGCTTTCCCCAAAACCAGCTTCACAGGAAGCTTGGAAATTAATAACCAAATAAAATAATCCCTTAGCAAAGAATCTCTTTATTGTAATTTTTTTTTTTTCTGGTTTTTTACCTGATCATGGCTTGGGAAATATCGAATAAACATCCCCAGAATTCCCCCAGCTGCTATGCCAACAGCAACCTCCAGCACTCCACGGAGTACATTGTACAGAGTAGAACCTATTTGGCAAAAGAAAAACGTGTTCAGTAAGCCATACACAGACCCTTCACTGAAACCACACTCTAGACCTATGAGGGTAATTCCAGGACAGTGTCTGCTTTAAACTGCTTGGGGCAAGGGAGTTCAGGAGGGAACCTATGGGCCTGAAGGAACTGGATGGTGCAACTTTCTTTCTCTGAAAGCTCATGCCAAGAAGGTGTGCAAGAGAAGTCAGAGAAAGAGCCACTATAAGAACATTGCCAAACCCAGTGAAATTTCAAAGCATTATGTTGGGCATGCAGGGACCAGACTTGGCAGCTAAGGGAGCAGTCAGGGAAAAATGTTCTCTGAAAGTTGTTGGGACCCACAGCTCAGAGCTGACAGCGTTACACTAACTTTTGAACATGGGTAATTTTGATCTCCGTATTTAAGGCTATAAATGAACTTTATAGGAGATGCCATTAAGTTACAAACCAGTCAGCCATAACAGAGCACACATTCTTCAAAATATCACTGTTCTGCATTTCATCATGTACAGATTAACCAGCATACCGGAGGAGAAAGCCATCCCAAGGCAAGTATTGAAGCCTGTGATAGCCAGAATGTCATCAATGCTGCCAGCCGCCATTAGCAAAGTTGGGACACCTTTCTCCACCCCATATCCTCCAGCTTGTAAAATCAGCATTGAGGGAACCACCACAGCAGGGGAGACTGCACCTAGAACAAAACTGAAAACACAGGTTCAGCATCTCAAAAAGAAAGCACTGAACTAAAAAAACTTCAAAATGTTTTGACCTTAATTCTTTTGAAGTATAAATAAGCAGACCTTTATGTAAGGTGTTTTCCTAACCGTTCCCCTCTAATTACAAGCAGGGACATTTCTATGCAGATCTGCAATCAGCTCTTACTTTCTGCCCAACTCAATAACATTAAAAATAAAGGGCTCCTCAGACTAAAACTGGAGTCTCCACTGCAGGCCAGTTATGCTCCCTTACAGACGCCTTGACTGTCCCATTTAGAAGCCTGGTCTAGACATGCTTATGACTCAGTAGCCCAGTTCCTTCTCATAAAATTCAGCATGTGTCAGAGAAATAGTTCACTCATCTTGTTCTAGTGAATGAGTCTGGACCAAGTCCACCAGTTTAGATAGGACTAGATGGAAGAGGTCTTCTCTTCAAGGATATCATTCTAGAATATACCATGCCATATCCTTATCCTTGACTTGTGACAGAAGGGCTGTCCTATGTGCATCTCTCTGTGTGGGAGTTCTGAATTCCACTATGAAGAATCTCCGAATTGTGGTATAATTTTCTGTCCCTAAAAGCCCCCTGTGCTGTGGTTCAAGACTCAGGGATCGCACCATCCTTCTTCCTTCTTCAAATGCTCAGGTCACAAATACAGAAGAATAATGATGCAAGGACTCCTCCGCAGCCTGAAAATATGACCTTTAAAATAGCCACAGAGCCAGACATAAATGGTAAGCAAAAGACCACAGGGGCTAAGCACAGCTTCCCAACTGGCGCTGAACTGAGGTCTTTGCTTGGCACAGAGAATTAACCACACTTGGATCATTTAGCTGCAGCCTGAAAACAGGCACTTTTGTCATACAGGAGAAAAGGCAGTACATTACCCTAATATAAATCCCCATTGCCATGGCAAATGCAGGAACAGGTAGGCAAGGACAGCAGCTGTGCATGTTTCTGAGAGGCACGGTCCGAAAGCAAGCCGTAAACAGACAGCTTTGAGCTTTTTAAGAGCCTGCAATAACACAGGCACAATAGTGTCAATACCCTTGGCTTTACAGAGAGGAAAAACATTTACAATCTGATATGTCTTATTAAAGAATGCTGTCTGAGCTGCACTATAGGACATGACATGGCCTAAACTACAGATAGGCCCAAGCCCAAATGGATTTGGATATAAAATTTCAAGTGTGGCAGTGAATCTAGGCTTGACAAGGTTCCTGAATGTCATGGGAAGAAATGACGGAAAATTCTGTTTGGCTTCTTCTCATTTGTTCCATCCACAGAAGATTTTGCTATAATCCCAGAAGTTGCATGAGCACCCCTAAAAAATTATCCCAAAATCTATGAACAAATAATGAAAAGTTGTAGAACTACATAAACTTGGCACAAGGAGCCAAGAATTTTTCAGCTGTCTCTCACTTGATATTCAGAGATTAAGCTCCTTTTGGCTCAGCTACTTTAAAAAAAAGTTTTCTAAACTGGCATATTTGCTTGTAACAGCTGTCTTTAATAGTTAGTCATAAACATGAGTCTGCTAAGACAGGTCCCTAATTTTGACATGGAATAAAAAAAACCAAACAGTGAGCTCCACTTTTTACCAGTCCAGTTTATCCCAGCGTAATCAGGGCTGAGCAGAAAAACTGACTCCTTTGTCTTTACAGTTTCAATTACATGAGGAACAATTTTAACTGCATCAAAGCACTGCCACACACAGAGTCCAAATGACAGTTTCATTACCATGTGGAAGAAAAATGAGTCAAAAATGAAATTCCCTCAGCAAAAAAAGTTGTCATGAAATAGACAGAAATGCAATCTCATGGAACTGGACATCCAAGCTGTGTCTAACAACAATGCTCATACAAGCGTCAATGTCTTGGAAGAGAAGATGATGATACTATAGGAAAACAGGTATTTTTCAATATTGACAAAACCTTATATTCCTAAATAACTAAGCACTGGCAATGCTCTAGTTTTTCTTGGTTAAGAAAAATCAGTTTAGATGTTCTAAACTATCCATATAAGTTTTATAGAAACTCTTGAGTGGTTCCTTCAACAGGTAGAGGACAGTATGGTACAGCTTTACTTCAGCCAGCTCATTTTGAACAAGCAAAACCTTGCCTTCATCAATTTACGAAATACCAAGTTTCTTAGGGTGGAGAGACTTTTTTTTTTAGTTCACAGGACTATTATGGACTTCATTGTGATGTGAATCATTGCTTCAGTAGTGCAGCAGGATTCATCTTTGCAATTAACATATTTGCATCAAAATGGCAATGATTTAAAAAAAAAGTTTAAAAAGTCACACAGGGTTTTTACACTTTTGTGGTTGATTAGGTTTTTTGGATTTCTGTCCGCACAAAAACATTCTCTTTCAAGGACTGGGGATCCCTTCCATTACTTTAGTTTTTCAGTGTAAACTAACAGGAAGTTTGTTAGGGAGAGTAAACTCTTCCTGACAGACCATGACGGTGCAGACATCCTCAATTTGTTCCGCTCACAAAATCCAGGAAATGAAAATAATCATAAAATCAGTTTTCTTCAGGTATTTTGGATTGCTTGCCTACTGTACAAATCCAACTGCCAGAATTAACATACATATAATTATACAAGAGAAACTATGCTTTCTGTAATGATCAACTTTGCAGATGCTCCAAGACTGAGCAGTTCAATATTTCTAAAGAAACCAATTATTCCATTTTTTTGGATAGCTATTGTATACTGTGCCTCACACAAATGGCTGGTGCCCTACCTTTGGATCCAGGCCGAGTCCTGCTCGGGTCAAGATAATGGAAAGAGCAATATTCCTCAGTGCTGCAGACCAGCGTAGGTTTATCTGGACAAAGTCACTGATGAACGGGGTATTTCGGATTAGGAAACCAGCAAGCAGCATCCCTTAAGTCAAAACACATATGCTCCTGTCAAATGATTTTTTTTACTGCACAAGGAAAGCTTGCATAGCACTCTTAGGAATAGACACCATAACATGTTTTTATGAGAGAAAAAGAAACAATTTGTATTCTGAATTATTAGCCATGTTTTAACAATGGGACTAAGGCATGAAAAGAGATAAACACATTTAAAGCAGTGGAAGTGGCCTAAGAACACAGCAGGTCACCAATGAATAAATCAGCAGGATGCTGATACACAGCTTTAGTCTGAGTCAAAAGAAATTGGCTTTGTTCACCAGGTGCAGGTCATACTTACCATAAGCAAAGACACCTCTGCATCCTTAAAGATTTTTTTCTTGTTAGCTTATTTTAACACAAAAATAGGAAGATCATCTAATATTGTGTATTTATCTCAGAAGCTGGGAATTGTTAAAAATCCTGTTAGGTGTAAGAAATGCAGGTATCACATGAACCATAATGCTGCATTCATTTGGGAAGTATAATCTAAACCAGCTCATCATGGACTAGCTTAAACATTTTAAAGTGCTCTGGCAGTGAGACTCTTACACAAAGAGGGCATAAAAAAGGGAAAGGAAATGAGAAACTTTGTCTAATCCTCTATTTGAGCTACTTTAAAGATACAATCTTTTGCAAATATTAGTAAAACTGCCAAATCAGAGACTTCCTGCAAAGCTATCGAAGCCATAGCTCTGGAAGGATATGGAAAAGTACAGGAAAAGTTGACTTTAAATATGGATCTGCAGAGATTCATTGTGAGTCCTGATGATTCAAAGATACATTTTTGTGGCATAATTTTATATTAGTCATGTTCAGAAACAGGAAACAAAAAAAAAGACAAAAAGTAAACAAATCACTGTGCTCGAATTGGTCCCAGCTCAGTGTGAGCCTTGACTGTGAACTTGATTTGTCCTGGGACACTCTGAACTTTCAGACATTGTTCTTTCCACCACCTCTCAGAGAGAAACAGTGTCATAATTAATCTGTGGTACCTCACGACAATTACAGCAGGCTGGCACTGTGATCATATGCTCTTTGCAACGTTTGCATGAGGTCCAAGTCACTGGACCTATCCTGACCTAGAAATCTACTTAGCGAAGTAAAAATCTCCACCTCAAAAGTTATCTTCACTGATGTGCTGCATGCTTCCTGCTGCAGAAACCTCTCTGCAATGTGCACCTAAAATATACTATGTGGTTATTTCCATACCAATTTCACTCCTTTTTTCCTGAGACAGAGGCTCACTACAGGGCTCAGACAGCCACCTTACACTCTACTGCACTTAGCAAAAGGTGGGTTAAAGGCATGTAAGAGCACACAGTTTGTATATTTCTTTAAAAACAGAATATTCACAGACATTGTATATCTTGTCTTCTGAGTCATAGATTTCTCCAATTTTCCTCAAAGACGGGGGATCAGAACAATGAACTCTGTCCTAAACAACTCAACAGACATGTGCTGTCATGCTGAAGTTTCTGTTGTCCAGTATTACCTGTCTGACAAGCAGTTTCAAGCTCAACTCATAACTTTTAGATACAGATGTAATTAAAAAACTCCCAAACAAACAGAATCCAAATGGTCAGAAAAACTTTTATTTGTTTAAAAGGGGTGTTTACTTAGAAAGGGCAGACTCCCTGCATGTGACGTTCCGTGTTCATACTGTTGCAGGCATGCATGCCATATGCAAAACCTCCCTCCCTCTCATTTGAATTTTTTCTCTCTGGTGAAACTAAGCAGTGCAAGAACGCACATGCTGCTTGGACAGAGCTGTGTGCGGAGCTCCTGCGTGAGGCACAACACCAGCTGCGCAGGCTGCAGCATCACACCTGTGCCCTGCAGGCCCACTCTGCCACCGAGTTCTACCGTCTGTCCACAGCTTTACTCTTTGATGCAGTTAAACATAGCAAGGGGACAGGACAGAGCTGCTGAGAAGAACCTGGAGCTTCATTTCCAACTTCACTGACATCACAACACGTCACAATATTGTACTGATCTAAGCAAATATAAAACCTTCTCTAGGAAAGAAACATGAAAAGATTCTGAAGATGTCAGAATTAACATTATTTTCATCTCCCATTTCTATTTTGCTGATGCCTTGTCCAGCTACCTAGAAACAGAGACTTGACAGGAGTAAAGGAATAAAGGTAGGTCTTTATTTGAAAGGCCTTCAAAGGTACACCCTGGGGAGCCAGAGGCTACTTCCAAAATGGACCCCAAGATGGACGACAAGTCACGAGTTCTTCACACTTTTATAGGTTTGGTCCATTTGCATCTCAGCATAAATTCACCAATTAAAACTTCAGCTTTCTTCAATTTCTCCACCTCTCTTGCGGCCCTAGTTTAGACCTTTAGGCCTAGGACAGTCTGAGTGTCCTTGAATAGCAAGCTCAGAGAAGATTTGTTGTGTCTATCTGATCTAAGAGAGCAGCTAACAAGCTACAAGAGACTTCAGAGTTACACACTAGGCAATACAGGATTTGAAAAAATATAAAAGTTAAAACCTAAGACATCATTGCATTTCTATGTAAAATAAAATAGGATGTTGATGTGGAAAAAATGTTATGATTGAATCAGAATAACTCTGCAGAAGAATTTATTTTCTCAGGTTTCAGTTATCTTGAGATAAAGGAAGGAGAAGAAAGAAATCCTTTGGACTACCAGTAGTAGGGAATTCCTGTAAGGTTTTTGTTGGGAAACATTTTCATTGTGTGAGATACTAAAGAAACAGCTCAGCATTAATTTTGCAAAGAGATTACTATTCTACTGTAAAATGATGTCTGGATTAAGATTCCACTTTGTTGTTCTTAAACCCAAATTTTAAGTAACTGTGACAGAAGGGTCTGAAGGACAATAAACTTTGAATCTCTAGGCTTACAGTTCTCTGACCCACAAAGAATTAAGAAGAGAGCCTTAGCTACAATTTTGCCTGAGCCAGGCTGGGGAATTCTACATGTTTTTAGAGAGGACCAGAAAAAGTCATTTGGAAAAGCTACAGATTTTGAATGTGACACAGTTTACTTGTTCCCAATCCAAACATGTCTACCATACAGGTACTACTTGATGGTTTAAACACAAAATATGCAGGAAGAAAAGAAGGAAGGATATCTTACCCAGAAGAGCAGGGAGAGGGGGTAGTGTTCGTATTTTAATGAATCCAAAAATTTTACCTCCGATGACAGCAAAGAAATAAAGAAACAGAATTCCAAACAGATTTCCACCTGGGAGACACTCAGCCCCAGTTATGGACCAAACCACAGCCCAAACCAGGACCACAAATGCAACTGGAACAAAACAAAAAATAATTAGTATTTAATTGTCTCTCAGAAACAACTTTTAGATCACATTTATTTTTCTATTTAAGAAAAAAGTTAACTGTGACTTTTAGAAATAAAATTATTTACCTTAAAAATTAGTTTAATCATAACAATGCAATTAATCTTTGATGATCCCTAAACTGATGTTCTGATTTTATAGATGCTAAAATACTTTAAAATTGGTAACAGGAACATCATTAAATATCAAAATGAATTTAGTGAGATTTGGTCTGCTGTTAAAAACACTTCACAGGTTTCAAATTTAAAGCAAAGACTTTCACTAATTAATCTTGCATTTGATTATCTTCCTTCAGCTACTTCAGACCCACAGTGAAATCTGCTGCTGAACAGCCTGGCATATCTTCAAGCTGATGACTGCAGCTCCACTCTAATTTTTAAAATAACTGAAGCATAATTTTTTGGCTGAAGGTGTTTGTGCAATACATTGTTATCCCAGGGAAAAAAATTCTGAAGAGAATTTTTCTCCAGACATCTGGAGTACAGATACTTCCCTTGATACAGCAATCAAAGCAGGATAATACAGAGGGGAAAAAATCCTGAAAAATATTATGAGAACAGTGTGTGAAAATATTATAGAATATGTAAAAACATTATGCTCTTTCAAGGTTCACAAATCTGCTCCTACAGTTGTCCAACAAGAACAGGCATGCATACATATAAAAGCAGAAGACTGAAGGAGAGGAAAAAAAGTGTTGAATAAATGTATTGCATTTTCAGATTGGATTTTTCTTATCTTACTTGAGGGTGACAGGTGGCAAAGGGAAGACCAGCAGATTTCCAAACATAAAAGCCTAAGAATTCCAAGTGGCTGTGGAAGCAGTAAAAGACACATGAAGTGTCTTTTGTTAGGAAAAATCCTAAATAACTAATTAGCCAGGTGTCTCTTTTGTGATCTTTCAATTTAGGAGAAATTCTAAACAAAATGGGTCAGTTTGCCTTGTAGTGAGGACTCTTGGCTTTGCAAGCCTGGGGTATTAAGGGTGAACTATCAAGGCAAAAGTTAGGAAGTGTTTCTTCTGATGAAAACAGTATGCAGTGCAAAAATATACCTACCATAGTAAACACATAAGACAGACTGGCAAAACAAAAACTGTACATTCAAATCTTTGTTTCATCTTTTTTTTTTTCCCTCTGGTTAAAACATTCAAACAATGGCATGATAACTAAAACACAGCTATTTCCATTCATTATTTTCAAGGACAATGGACAGATATCATCCCATTCAGAGAAACAAGTACTTCATTTGCCATTTCTCATTTTAATTAAACTCTTGTCTTTCTTACCTACCATTTGTCACTGTTTGGGCCAGTAAACCTTGAGGAGGACAAGCAAATATTTGCCTCCATGTTCTTGAAGGTATTGAAGACCCTGCTGTTGGTTCTGGAGGTTGCTGAACGCAGTGGTTCAAGAGAGCAGTTTCTTCTGTTTGTATATTCCCATCAGTACCTTTGGCATCTGCTGTTGGTCCCTGCTGAATGAAAACAAGGAGACTCCCTCAGAAGTGGCACTGTATGTACCTGAAGTAGTGTGCAAGACCTGAAATCAGCTGAGGTGCACTGAATCCCTACAGGCTACAGATAACTGTGTTAACTAAACAACCACTGTAGGAATGTCCAGCTTTTGACATATTTTTGCCATTTTTGGCTCTGTGTGTGTTTTTTGCATGGCACAAAGAACGGCATGTGAGAAACTGCAGGACATTTGCCTTTTTATCTGCAACTGACAAGGCTCCTGTCCCAAGAGATACAGCACCTGTGCAGTAACAATATTTGCATATTTCATGAAGAAACAATAATAGCAGGCCAGGCTCAGCTTGTCTTGTGTACAAAACTAAACATTTATTAATATTTTCTACAATTTGATAAGGTTCTGCTTCCAGACTGGATTTCACAATACAGTTAATGATTAGCATCATTCCAGTGACATAGTGATCTTAATATAACTGTTATATTAAATAACAGATAGTTATATTAAACTAATAACCAAATAACTTCTGTTGTAAAGCCTTGAACCAAAATAACAAAACAAAGATAAAAGAAACAGCACATCTGGCCAGTACAAGCATTACTCACATGATCCATTGCTGGAAGGCTCAAACTGGTAAGTCAAAGTAGAGATGGAGAAATGCTGCCCTCGGAGTTATTTCCTTGAACTTCCTTGAAGCTGTTCTCTTATACTGGTACATCTACTTATCCATATTCATAGCCAAAGCACTTTTTGACCATTTTTGGATTTGTGTCTCACTTCATTTGACCATTATTTTTGACAAGTTAATCATCTACCTTCCCGTATGATTATTCATGTCAGCATATTGTCATACTGTAGGCATGGAATTCTGCCTATAATGTGGTTTGGCCCTTCTCCAGTAATAGTTCCACATTTCTGATTATTTTTGTGTCTCTTCCCTCTCTCTCTCTCTATATATATATACATATATTCCTTACTCAGAGTCATGACTGGAACACAAATCTCGTGAGCTTTCAGCATGGAGTTACTTGTTCACCCATGATTCTGTGATCACCATGTGCATAAAGATGTGCCATAGAGACATCTATATGAGATACACTCAATACTATATGCTTACTTTTAAGTGCCTTTTATGTTAAGAATTTTATTCTTAAAAAAGGAAAAAAGAAAGGAAAAGGAGGGTTCTATCTGACTAGAACAGTTCTTTGAGATCCTAGTTAATTACCTCACTTTGCTCATGCATGGGAATCATGCCATTTCTCTCACATACTGATGGTTCAGAATCTTCACTGTCATTTACATCTTCCTTTACCATTGCTGCAAACCTAAAGAAAGACATAAAGGTGGAAAAATTAAAGAGAAGCAAATAATCACTGTTTTCCAAATGGACGACTTCTCAGTGATGTTGTCTTTTCCCCACAGATCAAGTGAAAACATCCTCACAGTCGAATTACAAATTTAGCGGGGTTTGTGTGCCTCTGTATGCTCTACATAAGAGCAAGAGACAGAAACTAACAGAAGAACAGTATTAAGCTTACAAATTCAAGCACTAAGAAAAAACTAAAAAAACCAACTGAACAAAAAAAACCCTAAAAACCCCAAAAATCTGAGTTTTAGAATCACGATGATCTGTGCTCACATCTTCATTCCTTCTTTAAAGTATGGCTGTAATACATCTTTCTTTATTTGTGCCTCCTTTCAGCACATAATAAAGGTTATCTGCTGTCAGCACCACTTAGCAGGACCATTAGTTCTGAAAGTGTAGCAGGCCCTGTGTACATGGCAGTGCAAGCAACCATTTAATTAAGTTAGAACAACCATAGTTTCTAAAACTCTTAAGAGGTTTCTAAAGCTTCAGGAGGGGACACTTTCCCCCTAATTTAAGCCTGACAGATCCAGGTTGATTTTCAGAGGAATTTTAAGAAGGTGTTTCTATTAGATGCCACTAGTTATAAACACATTGAGCGAGTATCTAAGAAAGTGAAGATGCCTATTTGAATAAAGATCAGGACTTTTCACAATGTGCAGTCTGATTAAACATGGCTCCTTTTTACTGATTATATCCCATGGAGATACTTCTCAGAGTGGGAAATAAGATCCAAGTCGTTTGTGGGTAACCATTGTATTTGTTCACTGTAACTGGTCCACTTCTTGTCCCACAGATTCTAACAAGAGATATGGCAGTGCACTGTTTTGTATGTCAGACATTTTTTTGGTGCACATTATTTACTGTAGTTTCACAAGTGTGAGATCCGGAGACAAGGCTTGATGGGGTTCTCTGTTACAGGAAAGATTGGCATATATTCTCCACCAGCTAAGTTTCTTCAAGTCTTTTACACTGCTCTGGCCATATAAAACACCAGTGAAGTTAATCCAGAACTTTTGAGCCAAGCAATTCCTTCCTTGCTAGATTGCTGGAAGTAAGTCAGAGCTGATTCTCACAATTATCAAGCCTCAAGTTTAAAATGAAATATTTGATATTTGGGAGGGACTGGTGCCATAAACAAAGGCCATTCTAACACCTATGAGGTTTTGTTTGAGCTGTTGTGATATGAAACTGGCCTGAGGCCTGGCCAAGGCATAGAAGAAGAATACAGAGCCATAGACAAACATTTTCAGTGTATTCTAAGTTAATAGTTTTGCTTTTTTCCTTTTCTTTTTAAAAGTAAAGTGTTTATTTACTAAATTTTCAGTACTTTTCTGTATTTTTAATTAGTACTTGCGGAACCAAATATTTGGGTTCTTCGGGTTTTTTTAATGACATCGGTGATACTTTTGGGTTGGATTTTTTTTGTCCTATCATCAGGGCGGGGAATCCACAAATGCCAGTTCTCCTAACTGGAATAGAAAGTATCAGCAACCTACCAGGGCCTCCCTCCTTCCCTTCACTGACCACTTTCCCAAGGTAGATTTATATACTTAATTTTGCACTTGGTTTGTGTGCGAGTAAAAGACAAAAGGATATTGTTCTCCATCCAGCTTTACACGGGCAACAGCCCAAATCTTGGAGTCACATAGCTGTTGACACAAAATACGTTACTACTTCTGAGAAAGGCAAGCCCATCTTGCGACAGCTTCAGCTCCTGCAAGTGCTATTCACACCAGTGTGTGGGACAGGAAAGATTGATTAAGCAGGGATATTGAATGTTCTGTTTAACAGGAATGGTTTCAAGGAGAGAATGGGGAGTCTAATAGCGCTGTCCTTGTCTGTTTTGTGGCAGGTTTTCACCCTGTTAGCAGGATCAAGAACCTGCTTTCAAGAACTGTCCTTTTGGATCAATGAGACCAAAGTGAGTAGTTAGTGTACTTATGTCAGCACGGGTCTTTTGGAAGTTCACAGGTTTTGGGGCTCTTTTTGGGAGGAGGGCTTATTTTGGTTTTTAAATTTCCCCTTCAATGCAAACAAAATCAGTGATTGAGAAATCACTGAGCAGAATTTATGCCTCAGGGTTAAGGCCTGTCCCATGGCAACCAGCCAGTAACAGACCTATTTTAGTACCGCCCTGTAAAACACTCTTTTCTTATTTTGAAGGCAGAAAAGGTCCTCTCATTTTATTTATTTCTAATGGGTGGTGAGGGAGAGCTGACTGACAGGGACAGCAGGTGTGTGCCTGTGGCATGAGCTCTGTTGCCTCGGTGACTCTCAGCACTCTGCTTTGCACACCGAAGGTACAGAAAGCAAAGCAAATGAAATACCACAGTCACCATCAGAGCAAATGGCACTCAGAATAAGTAATGATTAAAACACCCAAGCCCAAACCATTATTATCCACAAAAAGGCGCTAAGTAAACCCGGGTGCAGGCTCCTACCTGCCAAGCCTGCTATCAGTTCCCCCTCGTCACCCCTCCTGCCGCAGGGGATGGGGATGCAACGAGACAGAGGGGCAGAAAACTCACCTGGGCCACGGCGGGGACCAGAGCGAGGGACCCGCTCCCTGCGCAGCCTCTCCGAGCGCGGGCCCGGGCGGGGACAGCCCGCTCCCGGGGACAGCTCCGGCTCCTCCTCCCCAGCTGCTGCTGCTGGCGCAACAGGCCCTCCTCCACAGCCACAGCTGCCCCAGGCCAGCAGCTGGAGCTGGGGATGCCCGAAAGGGCTTCCTGGATGCTTTGTTGAATGGGTCTCACTGCGGGAAAGGCGGCAGGAGACTGGCCACGGTCCGAGCTGTCAGGTCGGTGTGAGCGATGGGCCAGACCTGAGCTCGTCCGAGGCTTTGGATACGTATCAGGGCACCCGGGAGGAAGATTTTTGTATCTTTTCTAGCCAGTCCTCCATGACATTCATTGCATCCTGTACACATGAGAAAGGCTTTCTGCGCTGCCTTTCCCATGGCTGTGGGAAGACGCATGGGGAAGCTACACGCAATCCTATAACCCACACTCCAGCACTGGAGGAGTTGGAGGTTTGGTGCAAGGAAAGGGTAAGGAGCTCTTGCTGATACTGCTCTGTGCATGCAGAAGAAATTCAGGGGCAGGCAAGAGAACTAAAAAAACCCCAACCAACCAACCCCCAAAACCACCCCGAACAAAAACAGCTTGCATATATATGTTGTTCCTATCATGGTATTTCAACTTCTTAAAAATAAAATTCATCCACCTAATCTGTGAGTGCACATGAGGGAATGAGACACACCTTCTCTTTTTCTCAACCCTAAATTTGCAAGCTGCACTGAGTGCATGTGAAAGCAGAGTCAAATGCTTCATGTTGCTACTTTGCTCCTGGTGTCATCACACAGAACTAAGCTGACCTCGAATCCAAGAGAAAATGAAAGTGTTTTTTGATCAGATTAAATTTTCCAGAAGGACTCTGAATCAGGAAAATCTATTCCTCCCTCCCCCACAAGAGAAAATTTTGACCTAGAATCTGAAAAGTCAAAAAGCCTCTTTATATTATCACTGAGGTGGAAGGAAAACAAAGATAACTACTCAGTTCCATTAAAAACAGACCAGGGAATTAAGAGGTCATGAGAGCCTTAAGAAGCATTTTCCTTTAATAATTCCAGCAAGTCTGCTGAAAAACCTCGTGACATTAGAACACATTTCAGTTGCAACTGTTAACACCTCCATGAAGAGTACTGCTAATTAGGCAAGAGGCAGCAAGCTCTGCTGATTTTTATTCTTCTGGCCCACCAGATTCTTAGCCTACCACTACAAAAGCCCGTTGTGCCTTTAGTGCAATTTAAAGGCGGGTGATACTTATTTTCTTGCACAAGTGCTTTGACTACAACAACAGCAGCAGCCATTTTTGAGCAGCATCTGTGTACTACAATCACTTCTAAGGGAGCTTAGAAATATTAAGTAATGATGTCCAATATGCAATAATTTGTCTCACATTCTTAATTATATTTTCAGAATACACAGTACAAGCTCCCTGTGTTACTGCAGTGGGGAAATTTTCTCTTTTCAAGGTAAGCCTTCTGCACCTGCTGCAAAAGGACTTTGGCATTCATATTAAACTCTGAAACCATTGACACCATGTCCTGCTAGCCTTAACTTTTAATGTTTGAATTTATGTCAGTGAACATTTGTGGAACCATTTTGGATAACTTTGGATTTGTGCCCCAACTTGATCCTGCTTGGCTGCCAGGGTCACTTGATTGAAATACTAGCTTCTCTAAAACCCCATAAACAAACTACACAAGGTCAGAATGCTCCAACCATGATTAAAGGTAAATGTTAAACCCATAAGGAGCCCAAGGAAGTCAACATCCACAATACTTTTCTCATTTGTAAAATTTACACTTACATGCAATTATTTTAAAATAAGAGACCAGATTTTAACTAGATGTGTTTCATTATCTTTGAAATCAAATAATTTATATTAATGCTTCAGCTGATATTGAATAGCTTAATATTAATTTATAAATATGGCAGTTGTTGTTACAGAAACATACACAATATTGTACATTTTGCCTGTGCTTTGATTACTGATGAATCGTATTCAGTAGCGTTTCTTCTGTAATTCCTCCCTCACATATATATGTATTTAATGTATACGAATATATGTATGAAATTACATAGAGTTTCATTTATGAAGTAGATAAATGGAGCTATGTGCAACTGTTAAAGGTGACCATATTTATAGGCAGTCAGACCATGTCATTCATGTTGGTTTTAAGCAGTGTGTTAGCAGAACAAATGCTTTATGAATTCAGGGTATTCATTGCCTTAGATCTCTTGGTCAGGACCTATGTTTTTTTTCCCAGAGTATGAAACTTTACAATAATAGGTTTCTATTTCATGAATCAAAGCTACCATGTGTTATCACAATAAAAACATCAATGCATACTCTTGTAGAAACAATCCTTTTCAGAGAAATCTTGCCTTGTGCTTTAGAGTGAGCTCTATTAATACTTGAGAATAAGGCATAGAGCACCAAAGTGTAGCACCTAGCAACAGATTTCACAGAATTTGTCCAATATCAGTACAACATTTTGGAGAGGAATATATTGACTCTCTAGAGTGGTAAAATCCACTCCTTTTGCTTTTGTGCTACAAGTCAAGCATATTCATGAAGATCCAATCACGTATTTAAGAATACTTCTCTCACATATACCCCCCCATCCATGCCTGCTAGAGTAATGTCCTTGCATAGTGGTTCCTGTACATGAAAATCTATTTGTGAGTATTTAATTTCCAAATATCTTGTAAGAGGAGAATAAAGATAATACTTAATTCCTTTCACTCAGATTTGCTTAAAACACAACTCAAATTTTGTACCTTGATTAATATTTTTAGCCCCCTGAAATCTTAAACATTAAACTGCTGTTCTTTCATGTTTTTGGAATTGCCATAAATTGAAGCCACATGAAGTATGTTTTACTCCAGCGTTTCTCTATTTAAGGAAAAGTTAATCAGTAAGATCAATCTAGAGAGAGATTGCAGCAAATTTATTTGGAAAGACATCACATGCATGATCTCAATCTTTGCAAGAAACACCATCCTCATTTTTTGCCCATCATAGTAATGAATTTCCATTTGCAGGTAGAGTCAATCATAAGCTCCATCCTCCATCGATGATTAGTTCATTACCAGTCACATAGGCAGACTGAAATTACATAAAATAAACAGTGAAGTAATTTTTCATGGCTATTAATTACAGGGAAACACTTTTTCTTTAAATTACAAAATCTGCTTTCTTTTTATACGCCTTTTTTTTGTTTTACAAAAATACCTGAATAAGTAATATAGTATCTAAATATAAACAAACATATAAATTGAAGCCTTTTACTTAATTCCAGGAAGTGTGAAAAATATTATTAGAGGCATTAAGATGGGAATGCATCCTGAGAATACAAATTTACAAAAGCTAGACTTCAGGTATCTTACCTGCAGGAATAAATACCTCACACTATGATGTTATAAGCTCTGTCCAGCTGAGCAGAATCTTACCAGGTCAGCCAATAATTATAATGGGACCTAACTGAAAACTTAGATTATACAGATAGTGGGGTAAGCAACTGAGCTGTTGAGATTCTTCCCTAAGTTAGTGCTGAAACATACTGAATATATTGAAAAAATGGAATTCTGTTTACACATGGTTGAAAACCCTTTGAGCAGTCAGGAAGCAGCAGACAAAAAAATTACTAGTGTTATGGAAATACTAAAACCAAGATGAAATTCAGAAACAGATTATTGATAGATAGCAACATTAATACTGAAATAAATCCATTAAAGTATTGTGACACGGACATCAGGACTGCTGGACACGTCAAGACAAATTCAGTCCAGTTTTTGAGTCTCAGTAAATTTATAGCAGCTGAAATAACATCGGTGTGTGCTCATTAGTGTTGGTGCTGTTTGCAGGAGTCATCAAGAGTCTGCTGTGTAACAACCACAGTGGGTCTGTTGTCTTCCTGATGCTGAAATGGCATATTCACCCTCAGCAATAGCTAAAATCTCCAGCAGCTCCACACGATTACTTGCCCTTGGATAGTAAAGGTAGGTGATGACTACTAATCCTACCTCCTTAAAACATGAACTAGCCGTGGGGCAAGCTTAGTAAAGCTGACCAGCTCATTTCTCTTGCCATTCAGGATGATCTGGGGTCAGTCAGTTTGCTCAGGTGACATGAAACCACCAGGCTATGGCACCGAATACATAATACTGTTGCCCTGGTTTTTGCTAAAGCCTTCTGTTTTAACCTTGGAGTCAGAAATTCTTTCTCACACAGTTTCAGGTAAATAATAGCCAATGTTTACTTAACGGTATTTTCTGTTTTTCATTCCTTTTGTGATATGACAACTTTGATGAGCATCTTTCTTCTCCAGTGGGATTGAGAAGAAAGTGACATGCTCTCCAATCCCTTGTGGAGTTGGGAATTGTATAAGAATGTGACATGTGTCAATAAAAGGGTTTTCCCCTTCCTTTCTGCTGAACCTGGCAGGTGTGAGAGCATCTTATTGTGTTTTCCCAGACACATAATGCCTTGCAATCAATGCCAACATTCAGAGTGCTTTTTGTATCGCAGGTTGAACTCAGTAAAAGAACATAATGTGGTTTTTATTTTTATAATAATCCAGCTCAAAGACAATATAAATCATCCAGAAACAAATACCCTCGCTACTGTGAAGCAGCAAAGTAGCATGGGATTCTGTGACAGGACATTTTATTGTCTATACTTACTTCATCAGAGGCCAAGTACACAAAGAGATGGGCCACTTCTTCAGCAGTAGCCATCCTGCCAGTCTTCTGTCTGGCTAGAAAGTCTTTCAATGCCTGGATAGACAAGAGCATTTGGTATATCAAAAATAAATAAGCAATTATTTTAGTCTATTGACATGTACAAAGCAATAATGGAAACAGGCCTCTAATCATAACTTTCTTTAGTGCACTGAGTAGGGGTTTAATGCTAGAAAAATACAAAATCAACAGCGATGTGAATTTCAGGTTGAGAAATGTAGGAGACTTTTAGACAGCACCTAAATCTCTGGTTCCAGAACAAAGCCTATATAAAATCCTTCTTCCTTTGGTGGTAGATATTCCCAGGTCCTTCAAATGAGAACTTGCAATTATGTAATAAGGATGGTTAAGCATCCCAAATAATGTTGAAATGCATAGGCCAAAATGCTCTGTCTGCCACGTTTTTGCACTACCTTGTGTCTGACACATGCCACAACAGAGAATGTCCTCTGGTTTTGCATGGATACTGTAACCTATGGTTGGAGTTGCTTCCATGGATGAGAGACCGTCTACATTCACTCAGCTACAGTATCCTTCTGACCCTTCAGTTCTGGTCTGGCATTAAGGCTTCTGTCCAAGTACAAGCTGACCACACTTTCAAAGGAGACAGTAATGTTAAGTTACCCACAGTACTCTGAAATGGAGGTCATTCTTGAATATGGGCAGAAGTGCAGCTAGTTTTGTTTTTGTTTTTTTTTTAAAGAGAGTTAAACATATATACGCATGTGACCAAGCTAATAAATTGCTTTCTCACCTGGTCTGGGTTAGGCCGGGCTTGGATTCTTTCCTGTAAAGATGGTGTGTCAACAGTTCCTATGCAAAATTTTAAATTCAGTGTTAAAAATCAACTGCATCAGCAATCATGACAAAAGTTTATTTGTTCTATTTGTGTCTTAACACCTATGTGTAACTTCGTAATATAATTCAGGAGAAAGACTGCAAAGCTACTGATACAGAATTTTAAATTTCGGTGGAAGGCAAGAGTTTAGAGAATTAGATTCAATACTTTTTGGATGGTTAAACAATGGTCAGACTGTTAGCTACCTCTCGCCTGCTTTTAACTCTCTAGACTGGATCTTTGAAAACAACCATTCAACTACTGTGTAATATATATTTAAAGTGCAGATACTGGGTTAATCAGACTAAACATGCAGTTTAACCACAGAATAACAACTTTTCTATATTGAGCCTTTAAAGCATGCCCTGTTCTTTTAGACTGCTGATAACTTTAGTTACCACTTGCAAGTCTATTCTTTGTTAAGAAAAACAAACTAAATCTGGACCTCTAGCACCTGCTCCTAGTTTACAGAATAATGTAAGAACACTTACCAGGACATATGCAGTTGCATCTGATGCCTTGTTCAATGAAATCAGCAGCCACAGCCTTTGTGAGCCCAATAACTGCTGCCTTTGAAGTACTATAGACACACCTGTTCACAACTCCTAACAGAAGGCCCGTGTTAAGGCAGCACAGAAACAGTCAAAAAGACAAAAAAGAAAAAAAGAAAGAGCCAGGTTTGTTCAATATGCACTTGCTTCTGGACCCCAGCATTTCCTGTAGCAACTGTAGCCTCTCTATAAAGGCAGGCTAGCTAGAATGCCAACTGCTAGAATTCCACTCGGGTATACACCAGGGGAAAGCACACAGTCTTTCAATAGTGTAAGTCTGGGGAGTAGTCTAGAAAATGTAACAAGCAACAAAGATTTAAGAACAGCAGAAACCCATCTGTTAGTCATGATCAGGCTTCCTTTGAAAGCATAGTTACAGCACTTACGTAATTGTCATTTCTTCATTATATCTCTGAAGAACATATGCAGCAAGGTATCACTATCACTGGAAGTATTTCAGATTAGTTAATAAAAACTGATAAAAAGGATGCTACAAAACATTGAAAAAGCTTGGAGGTAAGGATCTTGGAGTTTCTGCAATTTTCCATCTGTGTCCTTGCATTTATGTTTGAGATGAATGAGTTTACTTTTTTTGTTTTCCTAACTGCATCCCTCTACAGGATTTAGAAATAGCTTTGGATTTTGAATGTCCTCTAAATTCAAAGTTGTGCAATATTTACTTTGCATATTCATCATCTTAAAGACTTATATAAGGAACTCTAATAAGCTACTGACCTTTGATGCTGGATGCCACAGAAGACATATTTATAATATTTCCAGATTTCTGTTTAAGCATCTGCAAAAGAGTACTTATGTCATTTAAATGCAAACTATTTTGTCATCTGCAGGTTCAGCCAAACAGCCACAGCAACTCACAGAACAGCCCTACATGCACTTGATACGCAGGGTAACAAAGCTTCATTGGCATGGGTAGGTGCCATGGACTGAAGCAGTAAAGCAGAGTCTGAAATTCGCACTCAGTTCCCCTGAGCCATGTTAGGATTGAAAACTATCCCGGGAAAGAATTTTCTTTCCTAGGTTGCCACCTCTCGATCATTGCTCTCTTGTCACCACAGTAAGTTACCCTACACAGACATCTGCTTATACCATCTACTGATGCAGCAACTCACTGATCCCACTCAAACTCTTCTTGTTTTGGAGAAGACTAAAGCACAAGACTCTACCCTCTGAGTTGTAGCTAATTTTATTTAAGTTATGACCTTTTTAGGCATCTGAAAACCTAATATGCCTGAAGTTGTTAAAAAACCCCAAACTTCAAAGATTAAGTTCAGCTAAGAAAAGACCCACCCCCAAACAAACGAGAAACCAAATCAACCAAGCAAAAAGAACTGGAACAATACTGAATAGAGTAGTTGCCATCCAGTCATGGTCACAGCTTTCAAATCTGGCCTTTGCATTTACAGGAATGCAAACACCTTCTTCAGCCCACGAGTTTTTGTGGACCCAAACCCAATTATTATGTCAAAACTAAGAAGCATCCTCAAGCTGCTACATTCAGCGAATTGTTCTGCTCTAATCAGCATGTTAGCATCAGCATCCCTGTATTTCTTCACATGATAGTCTCCAGAGCTGTATAAAATTCATATTAATATACATTATTTTTATATATTTTGTAGCAGTAGTACTGTGCAGCTGTGTGCTGTAGTATAATACGTTAGCACTGTATTGCAATGGCTCCCTCACTGCCCTGCATAAAGTCTGAAGTATTTTAGCTGGTTTACATAGGTCAACTCCCCAAATAAATCTTCTCTACCATATCCTTTAGATAAATTGTCTACTTGAAATATTATGCAACGCAGAGAATGTTTTACAGTAGGATCACTGTAATCTAAGGGCTCCCCTATCCAAAGCTGCACACTTGTATTTTGCACATTGTCACAGTGGCAACAACTCTGGTCTCTCACACTTTAAACAGTGCAGCAGAGACTAAAAGTCATGGGCAGCCAAGCCTTGCCTTTGGAAGGAACGTCTTGATCATTAGATACATGCTGCGAACATTGAGGTTCATGGTGAAGTCCCAGTCTTGCTCTTCACACTCCAGAATGGTTCCATGATGAACAAACCTAGAAATAAATGCATGGAGTGGATTACAGTCTGTCGTTTACATTTCTATGGCTTTTTACGGACGTTTCCCCCCTACTATTTTGTAGAGGTTAACTTTTCCAACCTTGAAAAGGGGGGATAAGAGCTCTTTTGAAGAATGCAAGCAGCAGTGTTTTTTTTCTGATAAGTATCAAGGATGCAATGCAGACTCAATATGTGCAACAAAATGATAGGCAATAGAAGAACTAAAAAAAATTGGAGCACTACAGAAGAGTCAGCTTTGTTCACTGTTGTGCTAAGGAGGGCCAAAGCCATCAGTACAGGGTACCCATAGAGTAAGGAAAACATAAATTCCAGAGCTGTTCTATCTTGGCCTGGGTTATGTGACTGTGCACAAAAAGTTCAGTTTTGATGAAACCACATGAAATTTTGTATTAAGGATATAAAATCCATTAAAACATAAGAAATAAAATGCATTGAAGTAATAGAAAGTAGTTCTGGAGGACAGGGAAAACTGGAAAAATAGTAGTAGCAAAGAGAATCTGGTTACCCTGCAATGTTACAGAGGACGTCAATCTTCTCAATCTCCTTGGCCAGATTTTCTATCTGCTCCTTTTTGGTGACATCTAGAACCCGTGTTTGAATGCCTAGAAAAAACATGGTATTTGTTTCAATGTATTTGACTAAGGATAAGCTGATTATTTTTCTGATGTGCTGAGGTTTGCACTTCAGTGAGGATTCAACTCAGTGAGAGCTACACTTAGTGATTAAGTTAGTGCAATGGTTAAACTGGGACAGCATGTCATGCTATTTAAAATTTCAGGAGAGAATTAAAATGATCAACTGTTTTAATTATTATACAGGATGACACAAGCAGATGAGCTAGCATAATCTACCATGAAAACATTCCAAATAAATTTGAATTCCACTATACTCTCACACAGAAGAATTATAGAACCTATATAATCATAATGATCTTTCATGCTCATTATCATAGAATAATAATTCCTTGGAACTAGTTACACATGTCACACACACTCACAGTAACATTACATGCCGCATTCCCATGCATAATCAATGATATTATGAACGAGCTTTATATTATTTAATTAATGAGAAAAAATTATTTTGCATAGATTATTAAAATCATGAGGGCAATCACACCAGAACAGGGTCCTGCAGAGGTTATTGAGGAAATTCCATCCTTAGAGATGTTCAGAACTTGATTAAACTCAGCCCTGAGCAACCTGCTCTAACTGTGCCACTTTGAGCAGTAGATGGGACTACTTGGCCTCCAGAAGTCTCACCCAGCAGATATGATTCTATGAACTACTGTAAAGCTGTCTGTAAAGCATCTGAATGTTGTCTAAATTAAAGGAGAATTTGATTTGAAATGGATAAAAACCTGGTTTTTTTGAAGCCAAAGTGACAAGTCCATGAATAGGCTTTCTATGCCTTAGTTAAATGCTACAGACACTTTTGAAGAGATTTGTGTATTCAGTCAGACTACAGACTGGTGATTAACATCACACTGGAATTACCTCTCCTGGATAAAATTCAAAGATCACAACATGCCAAGTCTTGATGAATTATAGATCGACTAATCATATATCTGAAGGATGGAAATGGCTCTGAGTACATGAAAAATTATTTCTTTCCTTGTGAACATACTAGCAGAGGGAAAAAACGTAACACTTTCCCAAACACCCTCAGAAAGAACCTGAAAAGCCCTAAAGTTCCCAAAGAATTACAAAGGGATTGCTTGTGGTGAACTCCAGGTAGCAGACTGATATTCATGCTCAAAACTGTGCCAGCTGTGGTTTTGTGTATTTTACTGTCACCCTGTAGTAGGAATTCATTAAATCCACTTTCTTCTCTCAAATCAAGTTAGAAGCATTTTCAGTTGTAAAATATATCCAAGTCTTATTTTTTATTTCAATATTGAAAAAAAACTTTTAACATAATGCCCCACTTGTGTCATTTATGATTAGAAACACATCTGAGCAAAACCTGCTCCCTGAAGCATGTTCCTGTGGTGTCAGTAGGAAAGCAACTTTCATGTCTGAACATTTGTGCAAACAGAATAGTTGTAGCTAGCATTGCTAGAATTAAATTTCTGAAGACATATGGATTCTACAAGGCAGTAAGAAATGCATTAGAAGGATAGTTACGTATGGAGCACAGAAATGCAACACACTAGGCCTACCTTCTTCGAGAGTGGGATGTTCTCTTGATCAGAGAAAAGCATTCCATGCCTTCTAGAATGATGCACTTGACAGTTAGCCCAGTGATGCCAAAAGATAACTGAAATGGGTGCTATTCTGGCAAACAAATATCAACTTTTTCTGTGACACAAGAAAATCAGTTATTCCACATGCCTGGAATGATGGCCTGTCTGATACGCTGATGTAGCAATATTTTACATGCTAAATCTCTGCTATTTCACACCACAGAATACAGTGATGCCAACATCTAAAGAATTTGTCTGGATATTTTCCTTTCTTCTGGCTTTTTGAAGTTTTCTTATCCTCAAAATGTATCTCAGACAGCCTACACAAAACTTGTAAGAGCTGAACTAATGCCTGCTGTAGGGCCATTTACCTGGATATTTCCCCAGTTCTTGCAGTTTAGACTCATTGATGTCTGTAGCAATGACTTTGGCTCCTTCTTTAGCAAAAGCCTGGAGAATACAAGAGAAGCAGTTTATATTTAGATATTCCAGATTGTACCAGAAATAAAATCTGTTCTCTTCTCAGGTCCTTTTTGGCTTGAAACAAAAGTTGGCTGAAGGCAGCTGATCTCTCAGTTTTCATTCTGGGCATATCAGGGACTTGCATACACCCTGTGACATAGTTACAACTATGAAACTTTGCGTTATAAGACACATTTAAAGTGTTTCCCCAAAAGTAAGAAATCCATAAAGTTAAGAACAGTAACTAGACTAAGATAATGGATATTATTATTGCCTTTATTAGTTGCACTAGTAAGCACATTATATAGGACTAGAATTGTCTGTATTGTTAGATTTAGATGAAATTAGGAAATTTGACAGGTAAAGGCAGAAGTCATAAACCAGGATTTTTAAATTTTTAACAAAATCCTTCATATCCAAATCATTGGCATACAACAATATTAAAAGCAGCATGACTTCTGAGATTTAACCAGAGACATCGGCTCATTCTTGATGGTCTCCTCAAAAGCCTCTTTCTTTGTACTGGGATTACTGATAAATCAACAGCTAACAAAGTCAACTCTGTCAAAAGTATTCTGACATCTTGGACTGTAGCCCCTAATCTTCAAAGTGTCTCAAGTGCAGCTTAGGATAGTGACACTAAACATACCAGCCTTCCACGGCTTGTTGGGTATTTACAAAGTGAAACCATCAGGAAGATTACCTGCTCCTTGGACTGAGGGATTTATTTAAGAGTCTTCTCTTAAATCAGCAGTCTTCTGTGTTCTTAACCATATGCATGAGAAATCAACTAGGCAAAAATTCTACAGGAGCTTTTCCTGAGTTGTTGATTACATTACAGACATAACAAGATGACTCTACTGGGTTTTTTATTTGCCATGGAAAAGGGAAGTAGCAGGAGAAGAACTGGTCAAAAGGAGTTACAAGCTAACTGGAAAGTTAATACATACCTTGAATTTTGTTTAACAGTAATCAAACTAAATTTGTAAAGGGTTTCTTACAGTTGCTTATTGTGAACAATGCTGTAGCTGTGTTGTTAGTATCATGTAGACTTGGTTATGTCAGTCATGAATATAGGTAAAATATCTTGGCTTTACTCTAGGGGACCCTCACAGTATCCAGCCTTAGACCGGGAATTATTCCCTCTATCATCTCTATTTTCTCCCAGAACAAAGCAACAGATGTATTGGATAAAAGGTACAGACAGTACCAACCATGTATTGCTAGAAAAGCAATTGCAGCTGTCCTCAAATCTTGCTCTTATCCTTATCTAACATCTCCACTCAGAGTTGAAGATTTTCATAAATTCAAACAGCACAAAGCCTGCATGATACAGCACAGTGGCTACATTATTCCCTGATTTTTTCACTACGTAGTTCTGGCTTCATCTGTGGTTTATTAACTCAAGAACTGGTTTGGTGCAGGTGTCATTGGACAAGCTAGAATGAGAGACCTTGCATAAGCACGGCAGAACAAGCATTTTCCAACTTACAATAGCAGCTGCTCGGCCAATGCCCTGTGCTGCCGCAGACAACAGGATGATCTTCCCATCCAGCCGCCCCATGGTGCTGACCTGTGCAGGCACGGGATGCCACAGAAATTTAACAAAAACATGAGCCAATGCCACCCCCAGGAATCAGATGCAAATACGTTCCCAAAACTAGATATGATCCAGGGTGTACCTCTGCCATCACAACTGTCCTGTTTGGCTGTCGTGTGACCCTCAGTTATCCAGGGTTCCCACCTTTTTTTTTTTTCAGTTACACATAAGGACCTCAAGAAATCAAAAGGCATTTGAGCTCAGAAGTTAAGCTTCATTATAACAGAAACTGGATTTTATTTTTTCTTAAATAGGTTAAAAAAACCCCAGGATGAAACAGAGTACAGTAATTCATAATCTAGTGTTTCTACTGTCCGTGGCATTCTCAGAAAGCAGATCTGTCTTCTGTTTCTCTACAGACTCTTCAACTTCCTAGACTGCAATAAATTCCACACAATGCCCCGGGCCTTGGTATCTGCTCTCAGTTGTCTTAGAAATCTTCCAGCACAGCAGATTCCCAGCCCCAATGAAGCAGGAGGGTCTGGGAGGAATGAAGCTGCCAGTCTTGCCTCTTGTTCCCTGTTCTCAGGGGACACTGAGCATGCTTGGGGCAGTAGGGAACCTCTAGAAGCTGCTACCTTAGCCTGTATGGAGCAGCCAAAAAGGCAAAACACAGCCCTCTTCTGCCCTAGCACACACGTTCCAGTGCTGTGTTAGGTTTAATGAAATACAGCATGCAAAAATGCAGACAAGTAAAAACAAACACCATCCTCTCATTCCTGTAGATTTTTGGTTATTTAAGGAGAAAATTACTTAATAGGATGCTTCAAAGAACTTGCTAAAAAGTGAAGTCACTGTTCCAGTCACAATGCAGTATCTGCAGTTTGTTAACCAAGTTCTTCAGAAGCAAAACTCCTGCATTTTCATAATCCTCTGGCAACTTCGTCTATGTAGATACAAATGTAGAAAGGTGTCATAAGAACACAGTCTTTAAATGTACACATAAATCCAACACACCAAGGACTTCACTGGGAAGTTAAGATAAAGGTGCCATAATCTTCCCTATGTTAGCAGCCAATGCTATCCTCGAGATGCTCAAATCCATGCTGTGACTCAGACTGAGTAAAATTTAGTGCCCTACATTTTGAATCAATTATTAATTTCTCTTATTTTGATCAGAAATTCTGTTTTGTTAGATGTTTTTCCTGACAAAAGTTGCAGCGAAACTGTTTTCCTGAAGGTTACAGATTCAACAAGTCTGAAGCAACCTAATGGAAAAATTCTTTTCTTTCCAAAAGCCACTTGGATCAGTTCAAGTACTTCCCCAAATCACCTTAACACGTGGAAAGCAAAATGCATTATAAAGACATTTTTAAATATAGCAATCAGATTTTATAAACATTTGCCATACCGATGCTATGAAGCATTTACAAAGAAATATGAATATAGTCACTCACCAAGAGATCTCAAACAGCTTTGTTATATTTACTGACCCTTGTACAAAAGGAAGTTCTACAGTTTTTTTTTTTTTTACTGTGCTTGTTGGGATTTGTAGTCCAATTGCTAAGTTTCTCTATACGAACGTAATTTCCTGTTGGAACATTGAGATGCTGCCATCTAGTGAAAAGTCAGGATTTTTAAAAAGTGTGTTTTTTTCTCCTGCACAGGAAAGGACACAAAAGGATCACAAGCATTAGCTGACGCTCTTCCTGTGGGAATTCAAGAGATCAGTAGGATCCCCACCAAAAAAGGCCACAAACATGTTTTTCCAAGCAATGTATTTTTGCAATATAAACTATCAAATTCCAAACCAGGACAATACTTACATGATTATTTTTTGTTGTTGTTAAACTGGTGATTTACCAATGTATCTTTTGTTTCTAGTGTTTTAACTTGCATATCTTAAAGCAGAATTAATATCATTAGACTGAAAAATTCTAGGACAAACTAATTTAGCTATAAGCTCAAAACAAACTTAAAGCTACCTGATAGTATTATTAGGGAATTTGGTGTCCTAAACTTCAGTTAGTTTGTCCTCAGAAAGGCCACTTCTGTGGATAAACTGGGACACACATACACAAAAGTTCAGTTTATCCTGTCTTTCTGCTAAACTGTGATAACTTCTAAGTCTTTCTAAATCAGCTCCCCAGTAAACAAAATCTTTAATGACCTTATTTTCTAAAAGCATTTATCCTTCTGCCCCTAAGCTTTTGCCACACTAATTCAGACACAAACCTATTGCAGTAAGTTTTTGCTTTTTTTAGTTCAATCACCAGAAAACACAACCAAATCTAGAAATCTTCCAAGCCAGCAATAATTAACAAAAAAACCACTGGAAACTGTATGTGAAAGAGATATATACATCTCCTTTCTCCCTTCTGGAGGAAAAAAGTCAGTCTAATTCACTTATTAGAACACCAAAATGCTGGTAGCCAAAGGCAATCCCTTTCCTCATAGTGCGAAATCAGAAAAGCAACAAACCAAACCAAACAAACCCAAAACAAAACCAAAAATCTTCCAACCAACCTTAAAAAAAAAAAAAAAAGCAGCCACCACAAACACACCAGCACTTCACATTTATCCCTGTCAGAAAATAAATACCTATGACTCTGGTCAGAAAGAAGACATTGAAGTGCTCAAATCTGTAATAGTATTTAGAACCTGTATATTTTTGGCTTGTCATGCCTTCAAAAGCTTCCCAAAACACATTCCAGGTCAGAGATTGAGATAAATGCTTGCAACTTCTTAGTAGGTACAGTAGCTGGCAGTTTTCAGCTATTCAAGGTAAATAGAAGGTTGGTTCTTTAATAAAGTACCTCCATCAGGTAAATAATCCTTGTGTGACTCTCCCAATTGCAGTAACTGCTGAATGCTCAGGAATATGTCAGTGTAGCCATCAGCTTGTCAGTTTGGGTGACCCAAACAGGACCTGGCATCCCTGAAAGCTTTATTCCTATAAAATAAGGATGATGCTTTTGATACAGGTATTTTTCTTAGGTATTACTTTCTTGTCTCATGATGACGATTTCATCCTTAATGGAGTTGATCTCAGGTTCTGAGTGCCTAATTCCTGTTTAGCTGGCATTGGAAGGCATGGGGGGGAGGAAAGGGAGGAGAATCTGTTTTACACTTCAACCATTACAGGCTCAAAAGAATTAAACAAAACTCTGATGACAGACTTGTGCAACAGTAAACTTGTGCACAAGTAATTGCTGCAGAAAGGTATAGAGGACAGAGACCAGAAGCATAATAATGATGGAAGTGATGAAATCAGTATAAACGACAGTAATCTGGTAACATTTAGACACTGAATGTAATCTACATCCTTGGATCATAGCACAAGTGAACAGCAAAAACATTTTTACATATTTAACACAAAAATTTATTGTCAAATGAAAATTTCTTATATAAAACATATAAAATGTAGGTCTCATAATACAGATAAGTAGGTTAATAAGAGAGTCCATCTTGCCCCAATGATCTGGTTTGTTTTCCATTCACTAGAGAAGCAGAAGACTGTTAAGTCCATTGCTTACTATTAAAAAAACTCCAGTACACAACTTCCGACAGGTATATTGAAAAATGATGCAAAATTCAAAGTTACTCACGGTACCATAATTGGCTGAGCTGCAGAAACTTCTAAGGAGTTTAAGAGGAACCCTTGATTGTGTGCTCTGCAAACAGAAGATCAGTAACTTTGGTTGCAGTGTCCAGAGAGGTTGATTGTGGTGAAAATGCAGTTTCTGTTGGCTTAAAGAAAGCATGGTACAAAACCCACATGCTAAGAAACAAAAAGAATATTTCTTGCCAAGTCAAGAGCACAAGAAGATAAAAATGTCAACACCCCAGAAAAGGGCTGTCTTAGGAATGACAGAATGGAAAGTGTGAGAATGAGAAGTTTCACAGGAGATCAGTTTGTGATCCATTCCTTTTTCCATTTTTTTCTTCAATATATTAGCTTCTCTTTGCCAACAAAAAAATCCACATCAAAACATGAAAGCAGAACATCAGCAGATTAGCAGGTTGTGAGGCAACATGTCTGGCTTTCCATTTTTGTCCTCATGTTCCAGCTTTCCCAGTTGTGGGAAGTAGCAACTCCAAGACAGCAAAGAGGGAAGAGGCTGATGGCTTTTAACCTGAAGCAAATTTCTTTTGTATATGCAGATCCTGGCTGTAGCCACTGCAAGGGCAGCTTACAACAGAGCATCTTTACTGAGTGCTACAATCAGGGGCTTTATCTTTGTCTGAAGTCCCAAACAAGTGCTTAAGATGTTCTTCCGTGGACTCCATGCCCGCAGGTCGTGTATCTGTACAGAAGACAAGAACATTAAAGCCTTTCTCAGACAAGCTGCAGGAATAGAGTGATTTATTTTTGACTGGTTTTATATGTCAACTATCAAAGCTTCCCTCTGAGGAGCTTTGTGTTGTGAGGAAAGCTGTGCTAATACCAAGTTGGCCATCACAAAACCAGCAATGAGTCATGTTCTCTCTGGAAGTCTGCTATTAATACCTCAAAAACTGGCTAACTCAACATGTCTGCTGGGGCCCTCTGAAAGTTGTGAGAAGCAAGTGTACTTATGAGGGCAGTAGGTCACTACAAGTCAGCAAGCCTGATACAAGAAATCTGAAGGTTTGAGGCTGAGGAACAGAAGTTATCATCAGAACAACTATTATGGCAGCTGGAGCCAGGCAGAGTAGCAGATGCAACATCAAAGACTAAAGTCTACCATCTTGAAAGACTTCAGAAAAGTTAACCAGCAGTTAATTTTATATAGTTTTACCAGAAGTCTGTGCTTAACCAATGTAAAGTTAAAAAGCAAAACATTTTAGAGCACCAGGTATCTAACAACAATATTTTGCTGATTTACTTTTAAAAGTCACTCATCAACACTTCCACTGCAGAAAAGGAAAAGAAGTTTGTATGTTCTTCAGGGGGTGAAGCATTCATTTTGGTATTTCAATTCTGTAGAGCATACAGAAGCGTCACAGCTCAGATGGTCAGCTTTTCAACAGTCAAGACAACAAACCATTCAGGAAAACTTACCATTCGTGTTTCAGGTCTGAGTATACAAGTAGAGCATTTACCCTCAACTCAGGCCATCCCTTACAGTTTGCATCATCAAATCTTTACAGGACACTACCACTGTGTTACGTACCTGTAGGTACACCCAAGTTGGAATTATCGAAGAAATTTGTTGGACAAGTCAGAGGCAGAGGCTTTGATAGGTCCTGAGTCACTGTTTCCTGAGAAACAGTTTCCTTGGAGGGTGAAGGCATTTGCTCTTTAAAGAAATATGACACAGTCTTCTTAGGAGACTTTGGTATTGTCTCTCGAGTAGTTTCTCTTGAGGATCGTTCTCTCCATTTTACTGCTCTCTCTTTCCATTTCTTAAGTTCCTCTTTCAGTTGAAGTTCACCACTGCAAAGAAAAAAACCCCAGCATTTAAGTAAGAAAAGTTTAAAGTAAGAAGAGTTTAAAGCAGTTACTCTAAGGAAAAATTCTTGGAGAACAGACAGTTCCTATATTTTCAGGTGACATATCACTGACATGGCAATACAATAGCCATGTATCTTGGTTTCAGAAGAATTTTTTTTTAAAGCTAAAATTCCTTCCATCGTACAGTTCAAGTGTATCTTCCAGCATTTAAAAGATTCTCAGGAAAGTAAGCAATTTAAAGTTCAAAAGGTCTTTATAACACTAGCTTTGAATAAAAGTTTATGATGTGAAATCTAAAATTAATGGTTACTGACTTCTATAGGTATCCCAGAAAGAAATATTACTGATGTACATAGTTAAATACAACAAATGATTTGAGACTTGTTGCTAGTCAGCTTTCCACTTACTTTAGTAGAAGGTCATTTTGTTTCTTCAGGTGCAAGTTCTCTTTCTGTAGCTTAGCTTGTTCAGATTTTAGAACAAGTATTTGTGTGCTCTGCACAATACCACTGCCACCACCACAAGTAAGGGGTATTTGGGATTGCTGAGGATCTGCTTCTTTCAGCACTAGAAAACAGATTTATACATATGTGTGTGCATTATTTAGAGAGTGCTTAAAACCAAGCCAATACATTTTTTAGCCTATTCCTTCTTATGGTCTTCTATGTGAAACCTCAGTGGGTTACAAGTGCCATTACAACAGTTACTCTTTTTTCCTACACAAAACACACCTCCAAGTATTCACACTGCCAGGGAGATATTAAGAAACATAAAAGATTCTTCACTGGGCTATTTAGATATAAAATAGTTATTGTTTCAGGTATGTCATAGCTTTGATTAGAGCTAGGTATTCCTATGTCAAGGAAAAAGTGGCAACATGAGCTACCACCACTGCAGCTTATCCCTCCACAAGTGCAAACATGGCTGGAGAAAAACATGAGAGCTGCTGTGATTCTAATGCAGTTTATGTGCAGCTAATGTAGTCTTACTTTGCATCTCATCTCCCAATGCACCCAACTCTCCTCATACCCTTTGAGGTACAAGGCTGCATCTCAATCTGGTCTTTAACCATTTAACCTCAAAACTCAATGTTTAACATGAAAGAGTCCCTTCTATATATCTTGAATTTACCAGTAACATCTTGCTCTTGGTGTGCTCTTCTCAGTTCTTCTCTCAGCTTTGTTAATTGTTGTTCTCGGTGTTCTGCAAGGGCTTTATAATTAGCAAGTCTGTATGAGGCAGAAGGGAGGGAAAAAATCAGAAAACCTCAGTTTAATAGCTATTATAGTTTCAGCTGAATTCCAGTGAGCTATCAAACACAAGACACACCCAAGTTATACAAGAAAAACTACATCAACCTGGTTGTCAGTTAGATTTTAGGTAAAGTGCACAAAGATTTTAGGTAAAGTGCACCCAAAAGTTGGACTAATTATTTCTGGTGTATCCCTTCTCTCTAGTGAAGCAGAGTGCTTTCATTTATTGCTTTCCCCTTGCCTTCTTTTGTCAGAACAGTTATTTCATTTATGGCTGAACATGGTTGGTTGAGAAATTTTGGTGGGTGAATAGGGAAGGAGTTCTGTAAACAACCCAAGATGCATATAGGTTTTACTTTCTCGAACTACAATAAAATCTTAAAACACCTCAAGCTGAATGCTTACTTCTTACTATGTGGGAAAAATGAAGAGGGAAGTAGAAGCTAAGAATAAAGTAGTTGAGACTTTTAAGAAGATAAAATTTGAACTTACTTCACTTCAAAGGAGTTGGATTGTTTCATTCTTTCCAGATCACATTTTACCAACTGTGTTTTGAGATGGTCAATTTCTTCTTTGTACAGCTCAGCACCCTTATCTAATTTTGCCTGAAAAGGAAATATTTATTACAAACAAGGGCTTGTTACTTAGCAATGAAATTAAGGGTTATTTACCTTGTATCATTACTATGATCTGCTAGATTTTGCAGGAGAAGACCAGGAGTAGGAAGATATTTTTCACTAAGGTGGCTCACATTACCAACTAGCATTACAGTAGCAGTTGGGATCCTACTCTAGTGTATTACATGCAGTCATATTTTAGCAAGTTTTGCTGACTTCTGTGTGGATAGAAATCTGGGAATTTTAAAGTAGCCTGCAAATATATCACACTGAATAAACAGTTTGTGCTTCAGTTTAAAAGTTTAAAAATGTTCAAAATGTTTCAGAAATGCATCACGTACACGTGACACATTTAGTTTTGAGTATCCTAACATGGGTTCTAAATGTTGCCACTGAAGGTTGCACTGGTAGAATGTGAAAGTGCCTGCTAAACAGGCAAGCAGAGTGCTTAGTCTGGGAATGTCATACAGAACAAATACATTGACTATAGAGAGCTACATTTCACCTACAGCATGCTTTGTGTCTTGTGTCTGGGAAGACACAATAAAGAGGCTCTCACACCTGCCAGGTTTAGCAGAAAGGAGGGAATAATCTTTATTATTGACATATCTCACATTCTTATACACGTCCTAACTCCACAAGGGATTGGAGGACATGTCACTTCCTTCTCAATCCCACTGGAGAAAAAAGATGTTCATTAAACTTCTCTTATCACAAAAGGAATGAAAAACAGAAAATACCGTTAAGTAAACATTGGCTATTATTTACATGAAACTGTGTGAAAGAATCTGACTCCAGGGTTAAAAACAGAAGGCTTAGCAAAAATCAGAGCAACAGTGTCTTTCATCAAAGGGGAAACAAGAGTGAAGTATTTTGCTCATACCTGAAGACTCTGTTTCTCTGTTAAGGCAGTCTTGAGGCAATTATCCATCTCATTCAGTTTGGCTTGTAGTTGGGTGAGCTCGCTTGTCTCTGTTCTTATTCTTATCTGTGCTTGTAACTTGTTTATCCTGTCATCTTTCTCTTTGACACTTTCTCCTACTTCATTTATTACATTTTCTAACTTCTGAATTTTTACTTCCATAACCTATTGAGATATATTGATCAGTTATAAACAGTTATGTCACAAGACAGTAACAGTAACAGCATATGGTCATATTCTCAGCAAAAACCCAAACCACACAAAAAAACCACTGCACACTGTATGGCAACTCTTCATGTCCAGGTCACTGTTTTGTGTCACCTTTTAATAGTTTAAAATAGTCAGGTCTAAGAAAATAAAAAGTGCTTTGGAGAAGGTTAACTGTGACATAAAAAATAGGAGAGAGAAAATGAGTCCTCAATTCCTGTGTTTAAATAGAGAATTCTTCTCCAGCTTCTTGTGAATGCCATATACTTACAGGAAGCATCAAGACTATCACCCATTAAAGTCAATACTTCAAAAGCAAACGAAAATATTTCATATGAATTTCTAAACTGAATATGAATTTCTAAACTATTTGTGTACAGAAATCAGGCAATTAAAATAATCACATTACAGGCAAGAGCTCGAACTTCCACTTTGGAAATAAAAGAGCTACTAAAATAAAGTGTACTCGATTTGTATCTGTGATAGCATAGATTTACAGTTGCCATCAATCCTTATTTTCGGTTTGGAGTATTCTCACTTACAAAGCAAGCATCAAAGAGATTTTTCTTAGAAGCAAGTTTTGGTACCTTTTTATCTTGTTCTGCAGCCTTTAATTTATTATGAAGCCTATAATTTTCTTCTTCTAATGCCAGACTGGCAGAGCCACCAGGGGCCAGTTTTTCTTTTAGAGTGTTTAGATCCTGAAGCAACTCTTCATTTTTCTCTTTTCTCTGTTTTAATTCAATATCAGCATTTTTACTATAATCGGCAGTTCTGGCATCCAGCTCTGAAGAAAGTTCAAGGAGTATCTGAAAATCAGGAGCATCATATAGAATAATTTAAAATAATTTTTTAATCTGCTAGAAATAAGGCAATTGAAGAAACAGGAGGTATCTCAGCCTGTATTATTTTCACATTCTTGTTTCAGTGCCCCATTTGAAAATGCTTGCTATCAGAAATGTTGTCAGTAACACTCAAAAGAACAGTTTCATTTCCAAAAGAGAGGGAGGCAGGAAGGGGCACAAGAGAAGATGAGAGTGTATTGCAGCTTTACCAGTATTTCTGCATTAACTAGAACACTAATATAAGAGAAACAAAGGAACTATATTGGAAAGACTTCTTGAATGTCAGTAACAGAAAACCATAATTATTCACAGATTTTTTTACTAGAATGTATTCACTGACTAGAGGAAATTAAACCTACACATTGGACTATTCTAGAAACCCACATACTTAACATGTCAGTTAAATAAAAACTTCACAATTGTCAGGAAATGACAATGTTTACTAGATTTTTGTTTCTTTGTTAAAAGCTTTCATCCACATAATGGTCAGGAAATTCCTCCAAAAATCTTGCCAACACTGCAAAATCCCAAAGAAGTCAAGACTGGCTACTGACTCTACAGAAGAAACATTTTAAAATAGGCTAAACTTAAGATTTAATAAGAAAGATGAAATCTTGTGAAATCTAGTTCACAATGCACTAAACCCTCAAAGATGCTGCCCAGATTTCCAAAAGAGGCAAGAGATAAGCAGAAGAAAGAAAGGAGCATGAATATAAATTTCAACTGAGTTTTAAAAATGGCTAAAGTAGTTTTGATAAAGTTTGGCAAGAAAAGCAACATTTTCCAGAACTCAGACTAGTAAGATCCCAAATAAACAATTCCACACCCCCTCCCATTTATTACCTGGAAAGTTTTTTAGAAAGCAAGTTTCCAGGTTCAGATGCATGAGAAATCTTTAAAAATCCTTTAAAAATTCCTACATCTTACAGTTAAAGTATGAGTAAGTGCTGATGATAAATGAATGATCATTTAAGAGTCTTTTTTGTGTTTTGTTTTCAATCATAGGCATTTGCAGAGTGCTTACACAAAATACATTTCTGATTCTATAACATTTAATTTTACCTTTACTTTAGGAGTCCAGAATTTAAAGACTTGCAAAAGCCTTTCATTATCTTTCTTTAGTTCTTCTTTCAGTTCCTCTGCATCCCAGTGAGTTCCTGAACACGCTTCCCAGAACTGTATTGTTTCTTTTCTAGCACTTTCTTCCTGCTGTAACTCAGCTTCTATGCAGAGAAGTTCACGTTCCATTTCTGATACATCTTTGAGAATGCTCTTAAAAAAAAAAGGGAATTAAAATTTAAATACTGGTCTGATTTTCACATTGTCTAAATATACTTTCTGTCCTCTCAGCTATCAGTATAGCAAGAAGTCTGTTTTAGCATCTAAGTATAATATAAAAGTAGGTTTGCTGTACTTAAAATTACACCCTATTGGGAAAGCAAGAAGACAATCGACATTCCTGGAGCAGGCTGGAAAGTGATTTCTAGCAAAAATTTATTTCATTGTTTTAGAACAAGTCATCTTGGTATTGGGTAGTATGTATTTTATAGGGCAAATTAGTAAATAACATTCTCACTATTTTCTAACCTATTAATTTTATTTTCAGCTGCTTTACAAAGCAAAATCCTCATATTATAGAACTAGTACCATAAAAAAACCCTCCTCTATTCCCTCACCCCCTTAAGTGAAGTTTTAACAGATAAACCCAATGCCATTAGATTCCCACCACCACATGACCCCATGCCTTGAAATGAGTCTTCATGTCTATCTTTTTCCCCCCCAAATATTACCTCTGCATCCAAGTGGAAACTCTGCAGCCCTTCACTGCTGTTTAGCTCTTGAGATGATAGTTCATTCTGCTTCAAATAAATCGTCCTGAGCCACTGAATCTGGGAGTGTAGGTGATCTTGTTTTCTCTTTTCCTCAAGCAATTCCATTTCATACTTGTGAACAGTAGTATGGTATTCTCTTTTCTTTGAGCAAACAGAACTGAACAGAAGCTGTTGCAGAAGCACAGGATGTATCAGTGAGCATGCTTTAGAATGGTACCCTGCATCTAGCTAAAATTCTGTATTTTATAATTCTCTGAGCCTGTAAATGTCCAAGACAACTAACACATGAGTAAGAAAATCGGGTTCACATGTGCATTATAGCAAAGCCCTTTAAGCCTTTTAGCTGAGACAGCACTTTTCCAGTACACTAGTCTTTTTAGACTTCAAAAACAGCCAAAAAGTCTTAAAAGGCTCTAGATAGCCTTCCACAAATCTAGACTTCGAAAAGCAAAGTATTCTTTGTTACATTTATCTTCCCTTAAGAAAATTTTCCCTTAAGAGTTGTGAAAGGTGCAGATGATCTATGAGAATAATATCCCTGTGCAGATTTAAAACTTTATTCTAGCAGAGCTTGCTAGTGGAATCTCGAACATCTTTAACCATGAAAGTTAAAAGCCATCTATGGAAAAAATTAAATCTAGAATTGCTGCGTTGAGTTATAAAATGAGGCTCTTTGAATATTAGTTTAATTTCTAGGTTAATGGATATTTATAGACATGACTGACTCAAGAACCTCACCCCCTCTCTCCAGGCCCGTGCATGTTTCCCCCCCACTGCTCCAATCAAAAAAAAAAAAACCCACCCCATCCCTTAATATCTCATGGTAAATAAATAAACATAAAAAAACTTCATCATTTACTGTACTTCTGCATATATTAACAGGAATTCTTTCCCAACTACCCTTAACCTTTCTGATGATAACTTTAGTCCAAAGGAGAAACTGATTCCAAACTGGGGAAGACCTGCAAGGCTGCAAAATCATCAAACTACTTGGGTAGTTTTGCAGAGTAAGCATGCATCTCCAAGCAGGCTTGCATGTCTCTTTCTCCCATGAAGAAATACATACTTAGTCATCTATAATTTGATTTATAGAGTACAGAAAGAAAAATTCATTTCCCAATTAAAATGGAATAATATTAATGAAATAATATTGTGCTAAGCAGCTGAACTACAGTTAAAAACTAAGTTTGATTTACGTAACTAAGTAGTTCCAGTTTTCTAAGATTGTAAAGCAATTACTATCAACTTATTTTCTCCAGTGTATGGATTTGCAAAAACCAAAGCCAGAGTATATAAAATCCTGGCTGTTACCACTGAAAGCTTATTAAAAAAACCCCAGAACCCAAACCCAAGTGATATGAAGCATCCACATATCCAGCATTTTAATTCGGTACCTTCAATTTGGTCAATAACTTCTGGAGACGACTGTTCATTTCCTCGTTTTTAGTTTGAAGTGTTTTGACTTGTTTACTCTGCTCCAGTGTAAGCTGGGGCAGTATCACAGCTATCAGCACTTTCTGACTATTCAGCTCACTCTTCAGCTTAAGAGACACTGTAGAGAGACATTCATACCTCTTCCCCATATTTGAAAATTTCTCAAGAAGCTCCTAAATGCAAGTGAAACAAATTAATTTATTCACAATAAGGAAAAGTGTGATTAGCTATAAACAGAAACGTAGAATAAACCACCTGACTCCAGGCCTAACCCCTACAGTATGTATTGGTTTTACGACAGGAACGTCATTAGGATTAAGACTTCAGTTTTGCCTTGCCACAGGGATATGACAAAAACACTAATCTAGGCACAAAACCAGATAATTTTTTAGTTTTCCAGAAAACCATTTCACAAGCTCAAATTGTCTTTGTGGTTTAGATTGCCTGGCCACATTAAGACTTGTAGATCAGGCATGAAAAAAAAGTTACTGCCTGTTCACAAGTTTGCCAGCTGGCCTTCCCTCAGGATGGACTCCCAAGTTTATCTACTTTTCCTTTCTTGAAGGAAAGGGCTCCTGAAGTGGGTCCTAGCACTCTGCCATGAAAAGGAAAGTGTGAACAAGCAGTGAGCAGGCTCAGTAGTGCTACAGGCTTGAAGACCCAGTAAACTGCAACTCCAGTATCACGTTAGAGTCGTGTTATATAACACATTTTAACACAAGCATAAAACTCCCTTGGCATACTCCCTCCATCATTGGTTCTTAGTTGAAAGAACCAAGATTCACCAGTTCTCTTAACTCTTCACTTCATAGTAAAAACATTGAAACATTGGGAAGAGGCAGACAGGATCCTACCTATTACAGAAGTCAGAAGGGGAGAGTGCTCTTAAAAGGGATCAGCTGATGTTAACTTCCCTCATTATGATCTCCCTGCTGCTGATGTAGGATAGAAATACAGCATGAATGGAGAAAGCTACAAGTGACTGATTTTTGCAGTTTGGTTCTTTACTACTTTGATGTTAACTGAAGAAGCACTCTGGGCTTCTTTACCCCATATAGAATGATATCTAAATCTGCTGCACATATAGACTGCAGTACAATGGATACTGCACTTTAAAGTGTCATACACATTCATAAATCCTGGTTTATTTTGGCTTTTGGTAGGTTACTAGCACTTCTCATATCTGTGTGGAAATATACTCAGGATAGTTAACTAACAAAAGGTCCGAGGAATTCCTAGTTTGAGGGCAGAAGCACTTTAATGAAATTAATTTATTTGACACCAATTTATTATGTAATGGGGAGTAATGGAAGGGAGGATTTGGGGGGATTTTACAAAACCAAAGTGGCAAAGTGCTTCTGGTTTGAGGTTCAACAAGGTGAACTGCTGCGTCACAACCCCCCATGCAGTGCTACAGGCTGGGGGAATAGTGTCTGGAAAGCTTCCTGGCAGGAAAGGACCTGGGGGTGCTGGTCAACAGCTGGCAGAACGTGAGCCAGCGTGTGCCCAGGTGACCAAGAAGGACAACGGCACCCTGGCTTGTGTCAGGAATAGTATGGCCAGCAGGACCAGGAAAGGGATTGGCACTAGCAAGGCCATACCTCAAATCATGTGTTCAGTTTTGGGCACCTCACACTGAGGTGCTGGAGCGTGTCCAGAGAAGGGCAATGGAGCTGGGGAAGGGTCTGGAGCACAAATCCTATGAGGAGTGGCTGAGGGAACTGGGGTTGTTTAGCCTGGAGAAAAGGAGACTGCAAGAAGACTTTATTGCTCTCTACAACTGCCTGAAAGGAGAGTGTAGCCAGGTGGGGGCTGGCCTCTTCTCTCCAGTAACAAGTGATAAGATGCACTGGGGGAGGTTTAGACTGGTTATTAGGAAAAACTTCTCAACTGAAAAGGCTGTCGAGTGTTGGAATGGGCTGCCCAGGGAGGTGGAGGAATCACCATCCTTGGAGCTAAGTAAAAGATGTGTACATCTAGCACTTAGGGACATAGTTTAGCAATGGTCATGGCAGTGCTGGTTTAAGCATTGAAATCTATAATCTAAGAGGTCTTTTCCAACCTAAATGATTCTATGATCCTACATGACTAGTTATTTTCATTGGGGTGGCTGGACAGTAATGAAAGCAAGTGAGATGTTCTGTGAACATTAAATTGAACTCAGTTGACATAAGATGTGCAATCACTGAAAAGCAACAGCAAATCAACTGATCCCATGGTATGCAGCATCTTAGCAAGATATGCAAACCATTTTAAACCTAATGCATAAAAGACTTATGCTCCATGACAAGTCTCATTAAATTCCTACATGCATCCTTAAAACAAGCAGAAAAATAAGCTTACCTTAATTTTCAAGGTCTTTTCTTTCAAACTATCATCAGCCACCTGCTCTGCAATATCCACTGGGTTTACCTGAATGGACATATTATTCAGGTTTCTCTGCTTCAGTTGTTCTAAAGCATGTTCTAGTTTTGCCTTTGTTTCAACACACTAAAATCAAAGCACACATATTTAAGTACCATTCAAGACAAGAAGTTATGAGTAACTCAGGTATGCAAACTGCAACACTCACCATCTCAGAATTTCTTTTCAATTCTGTCTTGAGCTGGTCCCGCTCAGACCTGACATCCTGAAGAAGTTTTTGTAGCTCATCTTTTTCTTGATTAACTGATGAGATTTGTTCTTTAAGTTGTAAAGAGTGACTAGTTCTTTCAGCTAATAACTGGTCCTTCTCACATGATACGCTATTTAGTGTCTCAGTTAACTGTTGAATCTACAGTGAATAGTGGAGAAAAACACAAATCACAGGTTGTGGTCTTCATACACCCTATGAAGTAGTCAAATCAGTTGTGTCAAATACAAAAATCACAATTTTTAATTACTAAAATTCACACTAGCAGCATGAAAAGCTGAAAAATAATTTTGGTGTTCTAGTAACTCAGAAAAAGAATTTACAAGGAAGAGGAATAGCACGACATTCAAAAAAGTCTACTTCAGTCAGCTTCAGTCTTCTGTAAAGGAAGAGGAATCAAAGGAAAAGGCAATCAACCTATACCTATATCACAAGAAAATTAAAATAAATAGAAGATGAACATAAGAAATGGACATCTTTATAGTTCCTCTACTGAAGAGCAATATTTGCTAAACTGAAGCAATCCTCTATCATATGCATTGATCTACAAAGCAAGAATTTGACAGGTGAAAAGCTCAAAACTAAAGACTACAAAGCTAAAGCTAAGTGCAAGTCTTTCAAACAATGTCTGTTATTCAGAAAGTGTGCAAAGCACCAAGGATTCAAAAGCCACTTAAATTCATGCTGTCTACACAGTGCCATTTAAGGTCAGAACACAAGATCAGTTACTGACTATTTCATTACATGAAACCTGCACTCATCTGATAAATTACCATTCATTCCAAAGATGAACCGATCCACTGGGTTACAAAGCTGAGACCAGTACAGGATGCTATTAAGAAACATCAATAAAGAAACTTAGACAAAATCCTTTCCCCATGTTCATATTCGTTTACCTACCATAAAAATGATGTGCTGAGAACTAAAAATTAGATAGAGTTTGTGCAAAGGTTCAGCACATCAGTGACAAAACTTCAGAGCACAAAATAGTGACTAAACACCAAAACCCCTCACCTTGCTTGTTAGGCTGTCCTTCAAAATCTCTGACTGCCTCTGAAGCTTTAACAAATGTTCTTCCCTTTCTTTACAAGTCTCTACCCTTTGCTGCAGCTCATCTTTCTCCTTGTTAAGCAAAGTGATTCTCTCCAGCTGCTGACACACTTGCTCGTCCATTGCTCTTTCAGTTTGTTCCTTTTCTGCCAGTAGCTTGCCATACTCAGCTGAGACATGAGTCAGGTTTTCAGTGACTTCAGTGAGCTGGAAAGAACAAATCAAAACCAGTA
>VYXC01007891.1:0-25671 GCA_013397175.1 Platysteira castanea
TAGTTTGTTTTCAGACTAGTAGATATGGGTAAGCAAAAGAGTTGAAGCCCAAAAAACTTATCTATCCCTTCAGTGTGATTGGGAGCATATCCAAAATCCTTTATGTGTCGCTCTTCCATGGAATGACATAGAACAGAACTGGGAGACAATTAAAAATTACCTCCAAGGGGCCCTTGATAAAATCTTACAAGATATTGTCTCACTTCACAATTAAAAAATCAGCTCAAAACTTTACAAACTCTTGAAGAACAGAAATTGTTGACAAATCTGAAAAATTATATTTCTTAGCCAAATCTGAAAAAATTGTTTTCTAGAACAAATTTATGAATTTCGGTTTTTATTGGACTGAGTTGTCTGGTGATGATATCTTTTTTAATCTTCTGTCTTGTCCTTTTTAACTTAATCAGAACTATTAAAAGCATGCCAAAACAAGTAGTTGTTATCTTACCTTTATCTATGACCCCAATAAAAACAAAAAGGGGGAATCTGAAGTTACAAGAAGTCTGCTGTAGCAAAACCCCTGAATAGCAGGGAAAAAAGCAAATCTGAAAGCAAGAAAGGTGTCCTGGTTCTTCAAACCTGCAAACCTTGAGGAAAATAACCAGCTGTCAGGCCGACAGATTTATTACAGGCCTGCAGCCAGGTTTCGTACGAACAGCTGAACACAGATTCTCACACTAAAAGTATGAGTACTGTCTTTACAATAAACAAATTCATTTGCTCTCAACTTATGAGTCTCCCATTCATATGCCACAAGGCAGGGGAAAGCAAGGCAATACAATGGAGGGGTAGGAAATGAATGGCAAAACAACGAGGTGTGGGCAAACCAAAGCAAGGGAGTGGTAAGCAATATAAGTCAAGAGAGTTGTAGGTAAGGAAAGGGAAGGGAGATGTAGGCCAGGCAAGGCAAGGGAGTCATGAATAAAGCAAGGCCAAGCCTGGGCAGGTAATGAAAGGGAGAGGAAAGGAAAGCTAGGCAAAGGCAGTAAAAGCAAGGGAGGGTCAGGCAAGGCAAGAAAGGAGGAGGTAAGGCACAGCAATGGAGAGAGAGGGAAGGCAAGGCACAACATGGCAAGACAAAGCAAAGGAGGAGTAGGCCAGACAATGTCAGGCAAGGGAGGGATATGCAAGTCAAGGCATGGGAGAGGAAGGCATTGTAAAGCAAGGGATGCGTAGGCAAGCCAAGGGAAGGCAAGAGAGCAGTAGATGGGGTAAGACCAGGCAAGGGAGAGGTATGCAAGGCAGGGTAAGGAATGGTTTGGCAAGGCAAGGCAAAGTGGCCCAGTGGTCAGTAAGGCAAGGCCAGGGCAGGCAAGGGAAGGAATGGGCTGATGAGACAAGGGAATGGTAGGTAAGGCAAGGCAATGAAGGGGCAGGGGAGGGAAGGCAAGGGAGGGTTTGGCAAGGCCTATTTAAGGGTTTGCATGACCAGGTTTTGGTAGCAGCAGGCTACAAGGGTGGCTTCCTTGAGCAGCTTTCAGAAGTTTTTCCCATGTCCAGTAGAGACAATGATTTTGTGAGCAGTAAATGCAAATAATGTCTTTAATTTGAGCCTGGTTTGATCATGAAAGTATTTGGTGAGTGATGTCTCTCTGTCCTTATCTCAATTCATGAACTATATATTTTCTCCCCACTTTCCATCGATGGAAGGGAGTCATAGAGAGGCTTTGGTGAGGGCCTGGCATCCAGGCACGGTCATTCCACTACAGGTAGGCAAGGCAAGGCAAGGCAAGGCAAGGCAAGGCAAGGCAAGGCACAGCAATGGAGGGGTAAGTAAGGGAAGGCAAGGCAAGAGAGGGGTAAGCAAAGGCAAGACAATTCAAGGGAGGGGTAGATGTCATGCTTTGACACTGGCCAGGCACTCACAAAAACCTTCCACTCATTCTCATCTGCTACAGCTGAGCAGAGGAGGGGGAAAAAAACAAAGGCAGGCAAGGGAGGGGTAAGCAAGTCAAGGCAAGCAAATGCATGTGTGAGCAAGGCAAGTGAAGAGAAGGGAGTGGCAGGAAAGGCCTGGCTAGGGAGGGATAAGAAAGGCAAGGGCAACAAGTTGCAGGCATGACAAGACAAGGCAGGGCTATGCAAGGCATTACAAGGACCCTTTCCTTGTCTTAGCTGCTCCTTCTTGCCTTGCCTTTTGTACACCTGCCTTGCCTCGCTGTAGCCTACAACTTCCTTGCCTTTCTTTTCCTACCTATTCTTTGCCTTGCATTGCTTTGCATACCCATCCCCTTCCCATTCCCTGCCTTGAGTTGCCTACGTGTTCTACCCTTGCCTTGCTTACCCCTCCCAGGACTAGTTTTGCATTGTTCCCCCTTCCTTCTTCCTCCCTTGCCCTGCCTTAATATCTCCCTCTTGCCTTGCCCTGAATTTTTTAGTCCTCCCTTGCTTTGCTTGCCCATCCCCCAGCTTGGCCTTCCTACTTCCTTGTTTCTTGGCCTTGCCTTGTTGCCCCTTTTTTGATATACCTTGCCTTACTAGCCCTTATGTGTCCTTGCTTTGCCTGACCTACCCCTTCCTTTCTTTACCTTGCCTTGCTTTGCTCTGTCTCCATCTTCCTTGCCTTGCATTGTCTTGTCTACCAAACCTGGCATGTTCCTTGCCATATATGACCATCTTTTCCCTTGCCTTGCAAACACCCTCTTGCCTTGTCTTTATTTGCCTCTCGGTTGCCTTGCCTTGCAGACCCAGGCCTTCCTTTGCCTTTCCTACCCCCTTCTTTGACTTGTCTCCCACATCTTTGCCTTGCCTTTTTCTTTCTCCGCCTTTGCCTTGCCTTGCCTAGCCTTGCCTTGCCTAGCCTAGTCTTGTCTTACTGACCTTTCTGTGGCCTTGCCCCCACCCTGCCTACCACTGGTCTTGCCTTGCCTACCCAGCCTTGCCACTTCCTTGTCATGCCTGACCATTCCTTGCCTTGCTGGCCCCTCCCATGCCCAGTCTTTAAGTAATTATGTACTCCTCCTTTGCTTTGCCTTGCCTTGAGATTCCTACACCTCCCTTGCACTGCCTTGCCTTTCTTTGCCTATCTCTTGCTTGTCTTGTCTTGCAAACCCACCAGTTTCTCTGTCTTGCCTACCGTTCTTTGCCTTGCCTTGCCCACCATCCTTGCTTTGCCTACCACCCCTTGCCTTGCCCTGCTTAATCCTCTTTTCCTTTGCCTTACGAACATGTCCTTGCCTTTCTCTTCCTATCCCTCCCTTCCCTTGCTTGCACCTCCCTTGCTTGGCTTTGCCCTGCCTTGCCCTCTTCTCCTATTACTTGCATTGTCATGTTTTCCCCTCCCTTACCTACCCTTACTGTCCTTTGATAGTAAGGGGTAGGCAAAGCAATGTAAAGCCAAGCAATGTAAGACAAAGCAAAAGCAAGACCAAGAAGAGTACTTTTCCTTAGAAAGTAGAAGATGTAGTTCCAGCGTTCATTGATGATAAGATATTGAGGAGATGATAAAGTTCCATGGGGATGTAAAGCCCAGCGAGACATTTCTGTCCTGGTATCTTTTGTGTAGGAGCAATTCTTGCTCGTATTTGATATTGAAAGTAGTATCCAAATTTCCTGAAAGTGGGTGACTGTATTTTAACATGTGGAAGAACACAGCTAGGTCCAGTGCTTCAGGTGCAGATGATAGGGCACAGCAGCCACAGGAGCAGCTTTCTATCCTGGCACATTTAGTGAGATAGCAATCCCTCGCTGTTTTGCAATTATCAATTTTGTCATGGTTTGCCACTAGCCAAATACCAGGCACCCATGAAAGCCACTCTCTCACCCTCCCCTGCTACAGCTGGGCAGAGGAGGGAAAAATTTAATGAAGGCTTCATGAGTTAACACCAAGAAAATGCAGGAGAAAACACTTCAAGGGCAAAACAGGCTCAACTTAGAGGTAAGAAGTGAATTTATTACTAATAAAATCAGAGGAGCATAATGAGAAGTAAAAGAAGCCCCTAAAAACACCTTTTCTTTCCCCAACCCCTCCCTCCTTCCCACCAACAATGCAAAGAGACGGGGCATGGGGGTTTTGGTCAGTTTGTAATCCAAGGTTTTCTTCCAGAGCTAAGGGAGAGAAGTTGCTTTCCTGCTGCCCTGTGGGGTCTCTCCCACAGGAGACAGTTCTCCGTGAACTTCTCCAGCATGGTTCCAATCTCACAAGTAGCAGTCCTGCCAAAACTGCTGCAATGTGAGCCCCTCCCACGGGCAAATAGCCCTCTCAAAACTGCTGCAGCATGGGTCACTGTTCCACGGGGTAGTCCTCCAAGGAGGGGCTGCTCCAAACTGGAAACAGGGGGGTCCTCTCTCCACTGGGTCTCCCACTGGATCACAGCCTCCTCCAGGCATCCACCCACTCATGTGTGAGCACCTCCCCTATGGGCTGCCGGTGGATCTCTGCATCGCCTGTGGATCCCCATGGGCTGCAGGGGGACAACCTGCTTCACTATGGTTATCACCACGGCCTGCAGAGGAATCTTGGCTCCGGTGCCTGGAGCACCTCCTCCGCTCCTTCTCCATTGACTTTGGTGTTTCCATGTTGTTTCACTCACATGTTCTCACTTCCTCCTCTTCTCTAGAGGGAATTAAAACTGGCCCCCAGATTTTGACTTCTCCTTAAATATGTTATCACAGAGCTGTTACCATAATCTCTAATTGGCCTAGGCTTGGCCAGCGACATGTCCATTCTCAGAACCATCAGGGACTGGCTCTGCCAGACATGGTAGAAGCTTCCAGTGGCTTCTCACAGATGCCATATCTGTGGCTGCCTTGCTACCAAACACCAGGCAGTGCAAAACTATCACAGATCTGGTATCGAAATTTTTGAGTTAACCTTTTGAAAATTGATTCTAGTGTTATGACAGCACATAATCCTAGTTTTTGTGCTGTGAATAATTGGGTGCCCAGGGACAGCAATAAGTTTTTTCATCTGACACCTTTTGTATAGGGACAATCTCCCCATGAATTAAATTTGGCAGGTTGTCTCTACATTTCAGAGATGATGTTCTGCAAGTATATTTATTTTGGGCAAGGTAAGCAGCTACCAGACTTGGTGTGCAGAGTATATACTGCCTAGGGGAGATGGTGCCCAGTGACAATGTTCTGGCACCTGTGTATTGGCTCAGCCCATGCATGTTTTCTATTTTGGAGGCAGGTTTTCACATTTCTTCTGGGATGGGGGGGTTAAAATTCCTCACTGTGCAAAAGACACAAATATTGCATCCAGACACTGGGTAGTGTTGGTGAATTTAATTGCTATTCTTAATACAAATTTCTGTCGTTTGAAAGCTGTTGAACCATTCTGATGGGAATGTAAAAACCAAGCTGTTGAACTTTTTGTCCTGGTAACTTTAGTGTGTGAGCAGTAGATGGCGGGATTCAGTTTTGGGTCCAGACATTATGATGAGCTGAGAAGAAAAGTACTGATCCAAGGCTGTGCGTTCAGTAGGTGCAGCTGAAGGTGGAGCCAGCAACGGCTTTCTCACATGACATTTTTGTGAGCTAATTTTTTCCCAGATGTTTTCATTTTTGTAGTTGGACTCCGAGAGAGTGAAAATATTTAATAGACATATAATTGGGAAGGAGTTTCGTATTGCTGTTTGACTGTGGTGCAAATAAGAGTTTGCACACAGAAGGGGAAGGTAAGCAAAACCTTTCTGTCTTGATGTGTTCCGTTTGAGAACCGTGACCGGAGGTTTCTACCTCTGGTTGGGCCCTTGGGTTGTTTTCTGTGCTCACAGCGCCAGCTGGTGGAGCTTTTGAACGGCGCTAGTGGGGAACGCCCACTGGATGGCCTTGGGTAGCTGAAACTGATGTTTGTGGTGTGTTGGACGGCTTCCCTGGTGACACATTTTTCTGTGCGAGAAGGTAATGGACGTATTGAACTCTGTAGAAGTGAAAGAGGGTGATGTTATATAAGGCTGAGAATGAAAGTACAGAGAACCATGGTTATGTGCACAGTTTCCAGGCTGCAAGAAGAGCGTGACTACCACAGCCTTCCAAATACAAGTTATCAATCGTGATGGGGAAGGTAAGGAAAAGCTGTCTGGGCTGTCATATTTTTCTGCTAGAGCCCTGTGTAGAAGTAATTTGGTTTAGCTTTAGACTCCAATATTCAAAGAATAATATGGTAAATGTAGCCTAGAAGGAAGCACTTGATGCTACATATGGTTGAAAAGTGCAAATCTCCAATGTTCTTGGTCTAGTTAACAGACTGCAAGGAGAAGGTGAGTGTCAGCACTGATTTTTGTTCCAGGACTTCTTGTATGGGAGCTGCTCCTAGACGTTTGGGGGTGTTTATCACTGCAGGAGTGAAAGGTTATGACAGTACCGAAAATCTGAGGGAAAGTGCATACCTGCAGGGAATGTGACGCAGTTTGATGAGTGCGAGTTACATGTTAAGCCAGCCAGAGCATTCTCAGCTGGTCCTCTTATGAACGAGGTTATTGCAGGACTTTTACAGTTTTGTCCCTGGAATTTCAATGAGACAACGTGACTGCACACATAGTAGAAAAGTACAGTCATAGACTTACACTGTAGAATGTAGCTGAAATTGTGGGAGCAGAAAGGGTAATCCGGGAATTCTGTCTGTCCTGACACAGAAATTCTTTTTGCTTCTTGGTGTGGTGCAAATTGAGTGTTTTAAAAGAAGGTGAAAAGCCTAAAGAAGTTTCTTGTAAGCTGGGTGTTGCATCCTTAGCCTTTTCACACTTTCGGAGATCTGGTGCTGTAAAAAACAGTCTTAAAAAAGAGACTCTGAGCATTATTTTTCCCATAGAGCCTTAAGATGCCCAATACACTTTTTTGTAAAGATTTTTTTTTATATTTTAGTGTTACCATACTTTGGGAGAAAACACTTCCTTTGTTTCACATTCACATTGAATGATACAAAATAAAGCATGAGAACCGGATTTTTGTGCTTTCCTTTCAAGCTATACGTACTGCAACATCTTTTCAAGCTATCAAAAATTTTGTGTGAAAATGCTATCAAATGTAAATATTTGTGTTAAAAGGTGCCCACTTTAAAAAGCTACTGATGTCTCTACACTTATGTCACATCCTCTGAATAGCAACACTCACTTAGCACTTCCATCCTGATTTTTCAGTCTTCCAGAGGTCAGCTTCAAAACTTAATATATCCAGCAATGGCTGCCATACCATGGGTTCTAAAAGAAGTCAACACTGGCCTTTCACTTTCCCTTTGCAGCTTACAAACGACACAAAAAGCAGAGGTCTATGCACTTTTAGTCTCACAGAGTCCACTTACAAGACTAAGAATGTTCAGCAGCTGGTACCACAGAAAATATTTTAGAAAAAGACATCTCATGCCAGAATATATGTTTCTTTATAGCCTACAAACTGGAGAGCCAACACTGAGGAGATTTACCTTCCTTCCTATAAGCAGTATCAAAATTTTCAGACTCAAATAACCAAAACTGAACCGCTACACACTAGTAGTGCCAGGACAGAAAAGCTCTTGGCTTTTGCTTGTGCAATCTCAGCGCTTATAAAGCCACCACACGATGGTGCTGTCGACTTGCAAAACAAGGAAGTCCACCTCGCCTCTCTAAATCATCCAAAAGCAGGTATCAGTTAAAAACTTCTCTGCTTTCATATAAACTGCGTCACGACACAAAGATTTTGCTGACATTCTTCTTCCCTGCACAAAAGACCCCAAAATTAGGTGCGCAATTTTTCACTTTCGCGGAGCTCAGATATAAAATAAAAACCTCTAAAAAAATGTTAGTTTGAAGAAGTTTCAGGTGAGAAAATTGGAATCTTCATATGCACCACCTCCCCGGTAGCTGCACTTTCTTCCTCGGACAAATCCTTCAATCTCACAGACTAAGGATACAAACGGAACGACACTGTTGACTGCTGAGCCATTACAGGACCTGGGACAAAAAGATCAACAGCCTCACTATAACAGTTCAACAGCTCTAGACGATAGAACTGTGTACTGTGCACTAAGACAGCCCAGTGCATGGATGCAAAATTGCTTTTTTTGCCAAACACAAGAACTATGCGCTTATTTAGTGATACGGTATCCCCCTCCCCAAAATAGAAAATATATGGGGATTGATCTACACCTCTTTCGGAATACTCTTGCCTTCTTTCTCAGATATATCTATGATAATATTCTTAGAATCTCTAAGTTTAAAGTTAAACTGAATTGTTTCTACATATGGTTTGGAGAAGAATATGTTCCAGCAATGGTAGGGTCGGCTGACCTTTTTCCTAATGATTGATAACTTGAATTTCGGAAGGGAATCAGAGCGTGGTAGTCACCCTTCCTTTGCTACCCATAAACGATGCACACAATTGCACTCTACGTGTTGATTCTCAACCTTATCTAGCATCACGCTCTTTCATTGGCCTAGAAACGGCCATCTACTACTCGCAAAGAAAAATGTGCCCTTACAAAAGAAATCCACCACACACTCCTGTCAAAACACACTAATGTCATGCACTTCCTTTCTAAACTCTTCGTGCCATCACATACTCTCAGTCATGGAGAGTGAATATAACTGAAAATCTTCAGCTGTATCTCTCCCAGATAACTCTGCCGGGACAAGACTCTTGCTTCGATCTTGCAATTTACTTGTGGAAATCTATATATACATGAAAATAAAGACACAATCTTTCCTTTACAACCTGTGAACTGCCAGCATATTGTTATACTCTGCACGTTCCTTCTCAGTTATCAGTATCATCAGGCGCTTTTCATCACTGCAATGACCAACGATCTTGATATACCCCTCGCACAAGAAAAGGTAAAAAGAAAGAAAGGTTTCTTGATTGCCCCTTTTGGTTTCATCTTTTCAAGCACATCCCACACACTGGGGCTCTGCACACTCCTCATAAGCTAGATGGAACTCTGTTTTCCTTTTTAAACACTTGCAGGTCTCAGTTTTAAGCCCCTAAATACCCAGGAACGCATTCTATTAGAAAGGTCTTGAAAAAACCCAAATCTGGTTTTCACATTCATTTTGGAACATCTAAGACATACTAAACACAGTGGTGCTATTGCCTTTGCTTTTCAGTTATATGTAGCATGATGTTTTCTCAGTCTTGTAGAAAACACAGCTGAACTGAAGACTTTCCAGCTAAACTCGCTCAAAGAAATGTGCAAGAAACATAGCTGTTGATGAACTTCTCCTTGCTGATTTTTGAAGACTTCCATTTGCACCGCAAACATAACACTCCTGTTCTCCTTACGACATATACATATACCACATGATGGTATGCCCTTTCAGTCTTACAAAGACCCAGACTGTGGTGGGTTTTGGAAAGGCTTGGACATAGAAGCACTATTCCAGCAAATACTTCTGCCCAAACACATTTCTCTGGGGGAGAGTTAAATACACTTTTGACTTTGCAGGACTGAAAGCAAGCGTTTAACTGCTTTGCCGCTCTTAAAGTTCCTCACACGCAGTTCTGTGAGCTCAGGTGTATGCACCCACATGCACCTTCAGTCTCGCAGAGTCCACTTAAAAAGCTAAGAATGTTCAGCAGCTGGTTGCACAGAAAACATTCAAGAAGAAAGAGGCAGTGCTGGAATTCTCTTTTCTTTTGCAGCTTATAAACTGCGTAGCCAATAATGAGGCAATTCGTCTCCTTTCCCAGTGATGTCCAGAATCACATTCTTTCAGTTTCGAACTGCTTCCACACTAATGGTGTCAGGGCAGAAAATTCTTGGCTGCTGCTCACCCACTGACAGCACCGTAAAGCCACCACACGATGGTGATGTCGACTTGCAAAACAAGGAAACCTACCCGGCTTCTCTAAATCACCAAAACGGCAGATAACGGTTTAATACCTCACTGCTTTCCAAGAAACTGTGTCTCGACAAAGAGATTTCGTTGGCTAGTACTGCTTCCAGAACGTTTTCTGTGCAACCAGCTGCTGAACGTTCTTATTTTTGTAAGTGGACTCTCGGAGACTGAAAGTGCATGTGGTTACATAGAGCTGAGTGCTGAGATTTGTGAGATGTGCTTTATAAGCTGCAAAAGGAACGTGCAGGTAACCGCTTACTTTTCCTTGTCAGACCTTTGGAATGGGAGCACCTTCTGAATATAATAAGTGTTGAAGCTGGATTCTGGAAGAATGCAATAATGTGATGGTACATGCAGCCAGAGCAGGAAAGTGCTTAGCCATAAGGGTATGTGTTGCTTTTCACAAGATTTGAGTTAATGTGGAGGCAGCAATATTTTGCAAAGTGGTCAGCTCTTGTCGCCAATATTTATACTTGATAAAGTCTACGTTCGGAACCTCCGCATAATTGAAAGAAATTAAATGATAACACATTTAATTAGAAAAGAAACCTCATAGTTTTGGTTCATATGGTGGTGTTGAAATCCTTTAAAGTGAATGCGAAACTCAGCAACTGTTTCTCCTCCTTTGTTTCCAGATCAAAATTATAGAACTGGTCTCAGAGAGAAAACAAACATGTAAAAATAGAAGGAGCAGAAATAAAAAAGCGAAATACCAGTGTGTTTTTTGCAGTTTGATGCTGCATCTTCTTCTTAAGGCAGCGGATCCTGAAGGTTTCAATGCCAGACTGAAAGACAGGATTCAACATGTGGCTTAGGAGAAATGTCAGCTTCCATTTGAAATGATTAATTTGCACCACAATCTATTGGTAAAAGGAATTCCATCCACTATCTGTTCTCATACAAAAAGTCCTAGAACAAAAAAACAGTGCCTGACCTTCACCCTTCCTTTGCAGCTTATAAACTGTTCCTAAACACAGACGTAATTTACCCTTTTCTCAAGTATATATCGCATCAAGTTCTCTTCAGTGTAACAGAGGCCACAACTAAAATAAAATTTCTTGTTGCAGTTCTGACAGATAGGTGTGCCATAGCAGAAAGCATTCGCTGACCTTCCTCCTCAGGTGTGAAAGTTTATATTCGCAGTGCTGTCATGTTCATATACTTTCGGGGCCGCAGTATGCAACCAGCACAGAGAAGTAAATGACACGACAAGAAGTGTTCCTAAATTATCCTGTCTCCTAACAGCTTTCAAACTGCTCGAAACAAGCTGGTTCTATGTCCCTTCCTTCTAAGATATATGTATCCACACAATTCCACTCTCTCAAGCCTGTTTCAAATTTCCAGAAGCTGCTCCTGTAAAAAAGGTTTAGTATAAAAAGCCCATGCTGGTCAGCACTTTCTCCTTGCCGCATATAAGCCACACCCAATATCGGTGCATACCTGCTTTCCTGATCTGCAACTTTTATCAGAATATTTTCCAAACCACGGGATCTAAAGCTAAACAGAATTTTTTCTGCCTAGGGCTCAGCGAGGAATATCTACCAGCCGAGCTAGATTTCACTGACTTTCCCACTTTAAAAAATGAATTTGGAAGACAACTGAACAGCAGTCACGCTCCTCTTGCAGCCCGTAAAGTATGCACACAACCATGGTGTTCTGCAATTTCATACTGAGCCTTATGTAGCACCACGCACTTTCATTCCCCAGAGTTAGAAATGCCTCACACAGAACAATATGCCAGCGCTGAAGAGGTCTAGCAGAGTGCTTCTGTCTAAACATACTGGTGCCATGCACTTTCCTTGTCAGCTCTATGTACCATCACTTTCTGTCACTATTGTACTCTAAATCTAAAATGAAAAGTCTACAGCTACTTCTTACTCATATAACTATGCCTGGACAATAAGCTTGCTTGGACTTTGCCACTTAAGCAGGGAAATTTTTATTTACTGCACCATCAAGTGGCTGTCCTCTTTTCTCTTGCAAGTTCTGAACTGCACGGTTGTGCCCTGCCACTTCTTGCTCAGCCACTCGTTCTCTTCATTTTGTAGAAAACAACGTGTCCATGGTAGCTCTGTACAGAAAGATGTGCCAGAACAGAAGTTGCTGGTCATCTTTCAACAAGATAAAAAAGATGGGGTGCTATACACCCTCCTTCTGGGTTACATGTACTCTCTTGCTGAACTGAACTTTTAAGACATCCAGGAGCTTTTCCCATAAAATGATCTGTCATGCACATTCTCCTTGAAGTCTGTAAACCATACCAAATGCAATGCTGTTACGAAATTCTCAGCAATCATATCATATTCAAGTGCTCAGGGTCTGAAACCAAACGGGAATATTTCCCACCAGGAGCACATAAGAAAACATGCCAGCACAGGAAGCTTTCACTGAGTTTCCCCATTACAATTGCTAACTTGCACTCGGCCTGCGTTCAAGTTGCATTCACCACCTTTCTGCAATCTGTAAACTGCACACACCCGATGGCGTTCTGCACGTTCATGATGTCTGAATATCATCATGCACTGTCAGGCTCAAAAAGTGCCCATTTTGCACAGAGAAAAAGTATGTCAGTACAGAAACACTGCACTACCTCTTCTCATGGCAGCCTTTCAATTGCGCACAACACCCTGTGTCTATGCACCTTCCTTCTCAGCTATATGTAATGACACATTTTTCACCCTCGCCGGTCCCAGTCTACGAACTGAAGCTTACCAATGGCATTGCCTTTGCAAGATGTATCCTGTACACATCCCAGTATGCTCTACATGTTTTTTCCCTCAGCTATATATACTATCTTACACTCAGTGTTGCAAAGTCTAAACTACGCACCTACCTGTAACTGGGAGAAATGTGCCAAGACAAAAACAACTGTTCGATTAAAAAAAAAAACTCCTCTTCCTTTATAGTCTGTGTTTAAATTGGAAAGGATCCCCCTTCACCTGTGATTTTAAGAGTTATAAATTGAAGGAAAACTTGTCTTTCCCACGATGTAAAGGATATCAACTGACAGGGAATCTTAATTTTCTATTATTTTACCTTTAACTGGAAGAAGACTACTTTTATGATGCCATTTAATGACGACATCAAGATGAGAAGGGAGGTCTATGACGTAGTAGACGGACGACACGAACTATACAGCATAGACACGTGTAGAAACTACCCTGTGTGTTCACCTTCTGGACCTGAGATTCTGGTTGCAAGATCACTTATTTGTCTGTGATGTTGAAGCAAAAAAGTTCTATGGCAGCCCTAGTTAGGAGTGGACCAAAATTTCTTGTTACAAGAAGTTAGTGCCAAAGTGGCTAAGAAGGATGTTTGAGAAGCATAGCCTTGTGAAGTAACACCATACGGATGCGGGAAATAAGTACCAAGCAGTAACTGGATTGCTGGAGAGTGCGTCTCCTGATGAAATCTGGAACGTCACCAAAGATGACCAACCATAAAAATGCCTGAGATATAAGATGTATGCATGCTGTGTGTAAAGAGGCATGTAAGAGGAGCTATGAAATTCAAAATCCTGGGGATTGCATCTGAGCTGAAAAATATGCTCCTTGGGCAAGAAGACCCCTGGTTACATAGAGACTCAAGGAAGGCCTATGATGCAGAAGAAAAATAACACAAATTGCACAACACAGAGATAAGTTGGAACTATCCTGCCTGTCCAAAACTTACGTGATGCTGAAGAGAAACCCGCTCCTTTTACATGTCCCTAAAGGGCATGTCCTGCTGCAGCAGTCTCCTCTAATCTAATTTCAAATTCCTTCCCTGCTTTTCTTCCAGCCGCTGGTCCCATGACTTAGCTTTCTGAAGACGAAGGGACCGAATTTGTCCTCAATGGAAAGAACATGTGTGCAGGGTGGTGTGTTTCTTCATTCAGTACAATTCCTTCACAATTCAGTACACATTCCTTCATTCTGTTTCAGCAGCTGCAAAATACATAGATCAACACTGAAATTGAGACAGGGAAGACAGAAAGATTGTGGTGCAAAAAGGAACCACTTCTGCAGTGTGTGTCACCCTCAGAAGCACATTGTGCTTTGAGAAAAATCCTCCCTCTGCTCCTCCTCACTGCTGCCCCGGCTAACTTCAAATGCTGATTCGATTCTGCAGGCTGCCCATATAACACGTGCAAAATCAAAAAGGTATGTGCTTGAGCACATTGCCATGTAATGACTCTTAGTCACCATCCTTGAATACCACTTCACCTGCTCACATTTTTCTCAGGATCCTGTGGCTGCAGTCTCCCGACACTGACTGCAGCACCTCCAAAAAATAAGCAAAAGCACATGCAGAGATACAATGTGATAGTACAACCTTCCCGCTATGATTAACTTGTCACCCATCCTGGGCTGACATATCCTGAAAATGCACCACCTAAAACAAAAAACAAGGTGTGAAAAACGAGGTTTACTCTCCTGTGGGAAGTTAAAAGTTTAATAGAAGGACAATCAGATACACAGAAATAAAGCAAAGAGGTCACGGCCTGGTGCCTTGGTGCTCAGCCAAGAGCACACCTGAGACCCGGGGTAGTCTCTTTTTATACAGTTTGTACTGTCTATTCTTTATGAATATTCAGGCTTTTCCAGGAACTGTTCCACATAGTCACTCCCTGGGTCCGCCTTTTTAGAGCATGCGCAGTCCCCTGGTTTTGTAGTTTTATTTTCCTTTATTTCTGGGCTTGGGCTTTTAATTCCCCAGACAGTGAGGGTTGATAACAGCTTTGGGCCCCTTTCTTCTTTATGCAGGGTGTTGATAGTAGCTTTGGGCCTCTTCTGTTCTTCACATAGAGTGTTGATAGTACCTTTGGGCCCCATTCTCTGTCCACTTGGAGGTTATCTTACCCGTTCAGGTAGTTGAAATATACAACTCCCTTTCCATTGTGAAGGATGTCTCGGGTATGTCCTCTTTCCACATATCCAAAATAAGCCATCTGGTGCTTTCCAGTAGTCATTTCCCTGTTGATTTATATTCTCCCAAAATTTGGATATTTCTGGAATTGCAGAATAAGGGGTTTTCCCTGTGTCATTACATTGAAAGAGTCGGAGTCCACTATCATATACACAATTCTTTCCTCTTTTCTGAGCCCATTACAAAGTTGGTTTTTCCGGGATCCACCACGGAGAGGTTTTGTTACTTACTTCATATCTTTTACAGGGGATATTTCCAACTTCATTAAGAAAATTTTTCCCTGTTCACCAGATGCATTCTTCCCCAATCACTGTTGAACTTAAAACCCACCCTTGTGGTCGGTTCCCCCCTCGTATAGTTGTCCAGTTCCTTTTAAGGAGTTCTACCGGGCCTATGTTGCTACCTTTCCATGGCCATTCTTCTGTCATTAAAGCTCCTCCACAGACCCAACAGTTGGTTTTATTAAGTTCCTTACCTATCTTCCCCAATTCCACAAAAAAGTTCTTTCCCATCTTTGGGATATCCTTTTCCTCCTTTAACTGTTGTTTAAGCTTTGCATACAAGTCTTGACATAAGGTGAGTACAGGGCGAGGTTGCTGTGCTGGCTTTGTATTTTTACTCACCACCTGTTCTTTTACCAAATCTTGGACTGTTTTCCTGGTGGCAGCTGCGAAGCAAATCCATTTTTCTCCTTTTGGACAATTGTTTCCCAATCTGTTTCCACTTGTTCCTAAATTTTCTCTAATCCAATATTTTTCCCCTTTATGCATGTAAATACCTAATTTGGATGAGTCACGATAGTGACTGTTGATATGGGTGTGAGTAATAAGAAAGTAACCCCGGTGTCTTTCCATGTAAAGCTTTCGACAGTGCTCTTGTCGGTGTCCCAGAAGGGACCAGGATAAGTGACAAAAGAAGGAATAACAGAGGTCCGGCATGGCTTATACTTCCACCTCCCTTGCCTATGGGGTTGCAGCCCATAGCAGGTGTATAGGATCTTCTCGGTGGCGAGTACAGTGGCCCACCCAGTCTTGCCCTCTCTTTCCTTGTCACCTCCCTTTTTGTAGGCAAATCTTTTCTGACACCTTTCAACTGCAGTATCCCTCAAGTATTTCCCATCCAACAGGCACTAGTAATTCTCATCCGCAGAGCAAAGTTATTATTCCTGTTCCTTGTAATTCTGTCAGGATAGAGGATCGATTTTGTGCTCAACACGTCCTACAATTAGAGCATTGATGGTGTGAACTTTAATACCAATTTTCCCCACAAATTAAATACTTATATTTGTCCCAGCTAGCATGCCCCGTATTAGGATGATTCAAACAGGGTATATGGTGTGGCACTGATGGAAGTTGTGATTCTCCCCTTCCTTGATACAAGTCATGGGCTAAAACCAGAACATGAGAATCCCCTGTCTGATACAGTCCCAATCCTCCCGTTTGAAGTAGGAGTAATACTCCCTAAGGTGAGTATCAAAGGTGCCTCAGAACTTGTCTATGGGGCACTTGAAACCACTGATATAAGTTTGGCCTTACTTTCCAGTTAGGCGTGATTCTCGCACATCCCTTGGATCATTTATATTGCCCCAGTTCATTACCACTTGGTCTCCGTTTAAGAGTCAATATGGTATCACCTGGGTTGGATATTACAGTCCATTCTTCAGGTCCTTTTACAGGTCCTTTGATTCTGCTGGCATGGATCCACCCTTGTTCCTTGGTTCGGATTGCGGCCTTGGTTGTCAGCAGTACCTGAAAAGGACCCTCTGATTGTTGAGTCAAAGACTGTTCTTTCCATGTTCTTGCTAGTACCCATTCCCCTGGATGGATATTATGAATTTTGAACTCTAAAGCTGTGGTTTGAGGGATCGTTCCCTTCAGCCTCAGATTTTCAAGTGTTCTGGCAATTGTGGTGACATATTTTGTGACACTCATTCCCCCTACTTCATAAGTGGCTGTTTCATGTTGAGTGGTAAGGAAGGATAATCTGAACATCATCTCATAGGGTGATACTCCCAGGTCTGATCTGGGCTGTGTTCGAACTCTCAGCGGAGCCAAAGGTAAGTACTTTACCCATGACATTTGAGTCTCAACCGCTAATTTTGTCAAGGTTCTTTTTAAAGTCTGGTTCATTCTTTCTACTCGGCCTGAACTTTGTGGATGCCAGGGGGTATGTAATTTCCATTTTATTCCCAAGGCTTGCGTTATTTGTTGTAAGACTTTAGATGTAAAATATGTTCCTCTAGCTGAGTCTATTTTATTAACCATTCCATACCTGGGAATGATTTGTTCCAGAAGGGTTTTACAGACTACATTGGCTGTTGCTCTAGCAGCAGGAACTGCTTCTACCCAGTGAGTTAAATTGTCCACTGTTACCAATAGGAACTTCCATTTCTATACTTGGGAAAGGTCAGTAAAATCCACTTGGGCACTTTGGAATGGTCACAGATCTAACTCATGGCCTCCTAGTGTGGTTTTTCTCATTATTTTCCGATTCACCTTTTGGCAAATTATACAGTTCTCAGTTATTTGTTTTGCTATTCCAAAAATTCCAATGCACCCATAATTCCTCAGAAAGTGATCACACAAAGCCTGAGTACCCCAATGAGTTTTTTGATGCATGTTTTCTAATATTTTTCTAGTGAGTGGCTTATTAAGTAGCTGTCTCCCATCAGGGAGCTTCCATTTCCCAGAATGATCTTGTTCTCCTCCTATTTTAGCCAATTCTTTCTCTTCTTCTCTGCTAAATTTAGGGACTTCCAGTTCTTCCTTGTCTGGGGTTAAAATTAACATAACTCGTTTAGTCCCATTTACTGCTGCATCTCTAGCCTCTTGATCTGCCAAATTGTTCCCTCTTATTTCTGGGGTCATCCCCTTTTGATGTCCTCTGATGTGCACTACAGCTATCTCTTCAGGCAGTTTTAGTGCTTCTAAGACTTCTAAAATAAGTCCTTCATGTACCAGTTCCTTTCCTTTTGAATTTAGTAAACCCCTTTCCTCCCAGATCTTCCCAAAGGTATGTATTACACCAAAGGCATACTTTGAATCAGTATATATGGTCCCCTTTTTGTGTGCTAAATGCTCCAGTGCTCTTTTTAGAGTGTATAATTCACAAGATTGAGCCAACCAATTTGAAAGTAGTTTTCCTTTTTCGATGGTTTGCGTATTTATCCCATCGACTAAGGCATATCCTGACTTTTTTTTCCCTTGCAAGCATCTGGATGAACCATCAACATATATTCTTTCTCCTTCCAAGAGGGCTTGTTCTGCTAGATCTTCGCGAACTTTAGTTTGGTATTGAATAATTTCTAAGCAATTATGTGCCAAGTCATTTTTTGGCTCCCCATATAGAAATTGGGCCAGGTTGAGACTTCTGCTCATTTCTATAGTTAAATCATAACTGTCAATCAAAATTGCTTCATATTTTAACATCCTGGAGTCTGTTAACCATTTTTCAGCTTTTTGATTTAGCACATTTCGGACTGCATGAGGTGTGTAGACAATTAGCTTACTTCCAAAGGTGAGCTTACGGCTTTCTTCCACCAAAATAGCAGTAGCTGCTATGGCCTGAATACATACCGGCCAGCCATGGCTTACTGGGTCCAATAATTTTGATAAATAAGCTATTGGTCTTTTCACTCCTCTCCATTCTTGAACTAAAACACCATGAGCTACTCCATTCTCTGCCTTCACATATAAATAAAATATGTGAAATATAAAATTTTCCAGTGAGGGTGGGCTCAGGGCAGTAACAATACTTACCAGTCCTGTTTTCTTAATTCCCCAGACAGTGAGGGTTGGTAACGGCTTTGGGCCTCTTTATTCTTCACGTATAGTGTTGATAACAGCTTTGGGCCCCTTCGTTCTTTACGCAGAGTGTTGATAGTAGCTTTGGGCCTCTTTTGTTCTTCACATAGAGTGTTGATAGCAGCTTTGGGCCCCATTCTCTGTCCACTTGGAGGTTATCTTACCCATTCAGGTAGTTGAAACATACTTGCTGAACTCTTTGCTGAAAGAAAGAAAACTACATCCACACTATATAATATTCGTCTTAATGCTTGCGAAAAGCCAACACTACAATATGCATTTCTAACACAAGGGATGCTTAAGCTGCACCAAAAATTTGATACCTAAGCAAGAACAACTACTTCTGTCCACCAGTCATTGTTTACCTTGCCCAATTTATCTTGGCAGCTGATCTCTGGCTTTGCATCTTAAAAGTAAAGATGAAGAAAAGCACGGTAACACAACCACTGCTCACACCTCCCCAGCAAAGCCAGAAGATTTTTGTCATATTTTCCCTATGACACTTTGCTTAGCACTTTTTAATGGATTTAACCCATCCGCATCTGAAGTAAAATTATTTCTAAAGTTATCAAAATACTCCACTATAACAGTTTCGCACATCTTGTGTCAATTTAGGAATACTATCTGGAGTCGAATTACGATCTGTGGTACACCACATGCACACTGACCAAATTTCAAGGCTCCCATATGCAACTTGTAGCGAGGACTGAGAAGACTGCAAGAGCATCGCCTCAACTGGCTAAGTTTATCAACATGTTAAACCCTTAGCACGAGTCCACCTATTCCCCCAGACTATGCATCAAGGCAGAGCAGCTCCAGACCAAACACAGAGAGACACCCCTTAGATGCGAGATCACAAAAAATGATGAGAGAAAAACACTCAGGAAGAGAAATGACTGCAAGAACCAAGATGCTGTTGAGCAAGATGACCTATGGGACTGTAACAGCGAGCCAACAAGGCTCTAAGGAGCCTGGTAAAAGACACTGACAAAATGCACTGTTACAAGAAGAGCCTGTCACAATTATCCCGGTCTGTTACAATGGATGGCTGGAGAGGTGGGGTTGCTGAGCAAGCCATTTTCTCCAGCTCCTTTTATTTTAAAATAAAGAAGGTGAGACAAAGAGAGAAAAGACAGGAGAGACAATAAAGGAAAGAAGGGAAGTAAGAAAGAGAGACTCAAAAGAAGAGAGACAAGAGGGAGACAAGGAGAGACAGAGGCAAAGAGGGAAGGAAACAATAGAAGAGAGAGGGAGCTATTTTAAGGGGGGAGAGGCTAAGGGGTGCAAAGAGGGGAGAGAAGTTAAGAGATGCAAAGGGGCGTGTAAGTCTAAGAGGCACAAAGGAGGGAGCGAGACTTAAGCGGCAAAGAAGGAAGAGAGAGATGGGGAGGTGGAGAGGGGTTAGGAGATATAGAGGATGGAAGGGGAGATGCAAAGAGAAGGGGGAGAGACTCTAAGGGAGACAAAGGAAAGAGAAGACATGATGGAGATGAAACTTCATTTAATGACTTTTCACTTATACTTCTGTATACCAGTCATTGCTCATCATGCTCAATTTACCTTGTGTGCTGATAGCCAACTTTACTTCTTGAAAATAAAGACAAAGAACAGGATGGAAACATAGCCACTGGTCACACCTCCCTGGTAAAGCCAGAGAATGACCTACATTCATATGGCACTCTGCTCACCTGTTATGTTGCACTTTGTTATGGATTTTTTCCGCTTGCATCTGAAATGTTGAGTATAAATCACTTAACTTTCTTCATTACTTAGTATTCTGTCTTTTTTTGGTTATTGATTTCTTGCATCTTATGCTAACAAGTCCTCATTTTCAGTCTTTTTATCTTTTTCCCAGATAGGGAGAGTTTCAGTACAGATGCTGAATTGTCTTTGTTAGTTTCTTCATCTGTGGTTTCTCCAACATGTTCTTGTAGGCTGTAAATTTTGCATTCCTGGTGTCCCATTTAGGTGTGCTCAGGCTTGAGCAGCAGGCCTCAGCCAGAGATGACTTACAAGATGAACTCTGGCCATTATGTGACTAACACAATCAGTATTATTTAGCTAAAAATAGATGACTGAGACCCTTAAGCTAGCTTTTTAACACCAAATCGGCTGCTTCAGAAACTTTCACATAACCTTGTGTAGTAATCTGCAAGAAATGTGTAATTTTAAGAAATTTTCCCAACTGACATGAATAGAAACTTGTTTGTAAGATATTTTAGGGGAAACCCTCCTAGCTGAGGCCAGGGCTCTGGCCAAGCCGCAGTCCCTGCTGGTCAGGAAGTGTGCCATCAGATCCAGATGTTTCTGTGCCAAAAATATAAACAAGTATCTTCGACTTGTTGATTTGGGTCTATAAAAACCGGACCCACTTTTGGAGTGAATTTGGAGACCTCACCTGCAGGTGGATGCACTGTGTAGGACTTTCACAATTGCCGAGAAGGATTCTCCAGGTCCTTGCTGCGAAATAGGGCTTCCCAGCCACTGCAGACTCTGGAGGATGGTAAAGTATTCAGGCAATTGGTGATGTATCTTTCTCAATCACTGTCCTGTCTCTCTTGTAGTAATGATTAGTTACCTTGCTTATTTTTGCTTGTTGCTAAAGCCCAGTGTATCATTTTCTTGAATGTATCATTTTACTTTTGTGTTGCCTTAATATTCATAGTAAAATAAGACTATTCTTTCCATTAGTGTTTGTGCCCTTTAAATCGCCCCATCAATTGGCAAAACAAGTTCTCAGCATCATTTCTCTCCCTCAGGCTTTGTTAATTGAAGCATATCAAGCTTGGTTTAGCAAAACTTAAAATTTCAGTAATTGCCCCAAACTGTTCTTACAATAGCAGTCTGTGAAAAAACTTTACTACATGCTGGCTAAAGTGGAAAATTACACTGCTTGTTATTAATTACAACGATTAATTGAAAGTTAATTAAACCCATTAAGTAGAAAAATCAATTAGGAAAGTTCCATCATTTCCATCTGTAGGAGGGGTTTTGTAAGGTGGTAGTACAGTGTTGGAGATGCTAGAAGGAGGTTCAGTGGTGTTAAAGTAGATTTAGAGGGTGCTGAGAGGGATTGATTTGGTGATGTCAGTTAGCCTTTCAGTGGTGCTGGCTGAGGTTTGAGGGTGCTAAAGAGGAGCTGGCTAAAATGGTTTTGGGTGATGTTGGGAAGATTTGAAGGTTTCAGGGAGCTGGGATAGTTTGAGGGGGTGCTGTGAGGGGATTTGGTGAGTGCAGTGAGGGGTTTGATTGTTCTAAGGAATGCCCCCCTCGCCAGTTCCCCTAGAGCGCCGTAGGTCCACAGAGGGGAAAACCTCAGCATTTGGGGCACCTCTGGGAGTCACTCCAACTGGCTCATGGTTATCACCCTCTTTCCCTTCGTATTTCCCACCCTTTCTCCCTCATGTTTCCTGCTCTTTTTGCCTCATGCTTCCCACTATATATCCCCTTAATTTAAGGCCTTAAAATAGTGTCAAAGGAGGGGTTTCCAATGACTTAATCTTTAAAATAACAGAAAAGGAGGTTTTTCCCACACAATTTAAAGCCCTTTGTCCCTGAACGCCCTCCTTTTTCTGGGGTCAGTGGGATGCACTGAAGGGGGACTGGGATGCACTGGGAGGGACTGAGGAGAGAGTGAGGGCATTGGGAAAAAACAGACTCAGATTTTAACAAAGTTTTTATTTAATTCCAGAATTCTCTCAGTTCTTGGGTTTCTCCTCCAGTTTGGCATCCTACACCCCAAACTCCTCCAGTTTGGAGGAGATGCCCCTCATTAGCAGCCCACATTAATGAGGCGGGGGTGGAGGGCTCTACTGGGGGGGGAAAGGGGAGCTGGACCCTCCCATGCTCCTTGCCCCACCAAACCAATGTGGTTCAGACTCATTTCACAGAAATTTGGGAACAATTTCATTGAAATTAGGAAAAATTAACATAGTGGAGGGAAATCCCTCAATATGGGGGTATCCCCCCATCTCATACCCGTGAGACCCCGCCCCTCTGATGTCACTTGGTGGTGTTGGGGGGGCGATACGACCCCCGGCGGCTCCTCAGAAGGAGGCGGAGCTGTGGGGGGAGGGAGGGTTCAGGTATGTCCCCAAATCCTGGGGTTCTACCCCAGAACGCAAAGGTTCTGGGACAGGACCCCATGGTTTGGGGGGGTTGTGAAAATGAGGGGGCAAACCAGCAGGATTTTGGCGTAAAGCAGCAGGATTTTGGAGTACAACAGCAGGACTTTTGGGCATAGTAGCAGGATTTTGGGATAAACCAGTGGGATTTGGGAGTAAACCACCAGGATTTAGGGTAAAGCAGTAGGATTTGGGGTAAAGCAGCGGGATATAATAAAATCTTAGACTAAGTTGAATAGGAAGAAACCCACCAGGATCATGAAGTCCAATTCCTGGCCCTGCACAGAACACCCCAAGAATCACATCATGTGCCTGAGAGCATTGTCCAAAATGCTTCTTGAACTCAGACAGGCTTTGTGCTGTCACCACTTCCCTGGGGAGCCTGTTCCAGTGCCTAATCACCCTTTAGGGGAAAAACTTTTTCTTGGTATCTAGCTTAAACCTCCCCTGACTTGGCTCCAGCTGTTTCCTCTAGTCCTGTTACTGGTCATAGGAGTGAAGAGATAGGTACTTGCCCCTCCACTGCCCCTTGGGAGTATGCTGAAAACCCCAGTGAGGTCTGACCTAAGTCTTCTCCAAGCTGAACAAACACTTGCCTCAGCCACTCCCCATAAGGCTTTCCCTCCAGACCCTTTCCCATCCTTGTTGCACTCCTTTGGATGTTCTCCGACAGCTTAATGCCTTTATACCGTGGTGCCAAAAACTGCACACAATATTCAAGGTGAGGCCACCCCAGTGCAGAGTGGACATCCTTTGACTGGCTGGCAAAGCTGACTGATGCCCCCCGGGACACAGATGTTTCTCCTGGCTGCTGCAGCACTGCTGACTCATATCCAACTTGCCATCAATCAGGACCCCCAGGTCCCTTTCCACAGCACCACTCTCCAGCCTATCATTCCCCAGTCTGTCTGTACATCCAGGGTTGCCCCATCCCAGGTGCACTCGCCCTGGTTAAACTTGATCCACTTGGTGACTGTCCATCTCTTTAATTCATCCAGGTCTCTCTGCCCTCAAGGGAGTCAATAGCTCTTCCAATTCAGCGTTGTCAGCAAAATTAGTATCCCTTCAAGTCCTGTGTCTAAGTTGTTAATGAAGATGTTAAAGAGAACTGGGCCAAGGATTGAGCCCTTCAGAACCGCGCCAATGACCAGACACCAGCCTGATGTTACCCCATTCACTATAATCCTTTGCCACTGATCCGTGAGCCAATTGCTGACCCATGGCATGATGTGTTTATCCAGCTGTGGGCTAGACAGTTTGTCCCGAAGGACACTATGAGGGACGATACCNCGCCCTGGTTAAACTTGATCCACTTGGTGACTGTCCATCTCTTTAATTCATCCAGGTCTCTCTGCCCTCAAGGGAGTCAATAGCTCTTCCAATTCAGCGTTGTCAGCAAAATTAGTATCCCTTCAAGTCCTGTGTCTAAGTTGTTAATGAAGATGTTAAAGAGAACTGGGCCAAGGATTGAGCCCTTCAGAACCGCGCCAATGACCAGACACCAGCCTGATGTTACCCCATTCACTATAATCCTTTGCCACTGATCCGTGAGCCAATTGCTGACCCATGGCATGATGTGTTTATCCAGCTGTGGGCTAGACAGTTTGTCCCGAAGGACACTATGAGGGACGATACCAAACTATTTGCTGAAATCCAAAAAGATTCCATTTACCGGCTTTCCTAAATCAATTAGGTGGGTTACCCTGTTGTGGTAGGAAATCGTGTTCAACAAGCAGGACTTTCCCATCATGAAGCCATGATAACTATGACTGATATGGGGTAAAACAGTAAGATTTGGGGTACAACAGCAGGATTTGGGGGCATAGCAGCAGGGATCTGAAGCAAAACAGTGGGATTTTGGGGTTTCAGGAGCAATTTTGGGCATTTCTTCCCATTAGCAGGAAGTTTTAGGGCGCAGTGGGGTGCTGGGGATGGTGTTGGTTGTGAGGGTGATCTGGGGCTCTCACCTGGTCTCCGGGGGATCCAGGGGGCAGCAGGCCCTGGGGCAGGTCATGCTCCAGGTTGCGGGCGCTGGGGTCAGCTCCCCAGGCCAGGAGCAGCCTCACAAGGGGCTCCTGGCTGGGGGTCCCAGGTAGTGCTGCTGCCATGTGCAGGGGGGTGTTCCCATGAGCCTGAGGGACATGAGGGGGCTCAGGGCACCCACAGGTCACCCTCCAGCCTCCCCAGAGGTACCTCAGAGACCCTCAAGATCTGATACCAATACCTCCAGCCCCTCCAGACTCCCCACAGACACCCNACCTGACTGCTGCTGTCCGCCCCCATCTGCAGTAGCAGCTCAACACATCGGAGCCGGTCCTGGGGAGTAGGGGACCCCCCTCCAGAGCCCCCCGCGGGGGTGTACCATCCCTGCAGCGAGGCATTGTGGGCCAGGACAGCGCAGCAGACTCCCCACAGACACCCAAAGCCCCCAGTGCCCTTTTGATCCCTCTGAACCTCTCAGAGCCCCTTCAACCCCCCCGAGCCACTAGAGGGACCCCAAAGGCCCTCAAAGAGCTCCACAGATGCCTCCAATCAATCTCCAGAGGCCCCAAGAGCCCCCCAGAGGTCCCCCCGCCCTAACTGCCCCACAAAGCCCTAGAGGGACCCCAGAGCCCGCCACAGAGCCCCTCAGAGCTCCCCCCAGCCCCACAAGCCCTCAAACCTTCATGTTGACAAGGCGGGGGGCCATGCCAGGCTGGTGCAGCAGTAGGTGGGCCAGGACAAGGTTGCCTCCCTGCACGGCCAGGTGCAGTGCTGTCAAGCTGCTCTTGGTGTCCTGGGGGCAAGACAGGGGTCGGTGGGGGCCCCACAGGGTGTCCCACCCCCCTACAACCTCCCCAAAGGGACCCCAAGAGATCCTAATGCCTGGGAGCTCAAGTCTACCCAGCCCATGGGGACCCTGAAGGGAGACACAGGGGTCTCTGGGGGGCACCCAGGTGTTGTGGGGGTCCCAGCCCCCTCCCCAGCCCTCCCAAGGTACCCCAATGGACCCCAGTGGCCAGGATCTCAGGTCTACCCACCTCACAGGGACCTTGAGGTGGGACACAGTCATCTTTGAGGGACACAGAGGTCTACGGGGGA
>VYXC01007891.1:30415-109054 GCA_013397175.1 Platysteira castanea
CCGGGAAATCCCCCGCTCCTTGAAGGCCAGTGTCCCCCCTCCTCCCCCCAGGTCTCGTAAAGGGTCAGCATAACCTTCTTGGCTCTCTTAAAGGGGCCAGTGTCCCCTAAAAGAGAGACTTAAAGGGCCAGTGTCTCCTCAAACTAGCTCTTAAAGGGCCAGTGTCCCCTCAATCAGGATCTTAAAAGGCCAGCGTTCCCTCACAGGTTTTTTAAAGGGCCAGCACTCTTTCCCAAAGCTCTTAAAAGGCCAGCGTCCCCTAAAAGCGGGTCTTAAAGGGCCCGCGACACCCCGACCCCCCATATCCCCCCGTACCTCTCTGATGCCGCATCCCGCGGGGTCCAGGGGAAAATGGGGCCGGGGCGGGCGCGGGGACCGTTTTGAGGGGACTTGGGGGAGGAAGCCCCGCCCCGGAGGGAAACGCCACCAAAACGCCAGCGGTGTCACTGTTGTGACAGGTGACATGGGGAGGGGAGGAGGAGCTTCGGAGGGGCCCATGGGACCCAGTGGATGGGTGAAGGTGGCGGGATCACCCGGGGACGGGGTCCTCTGGGGAGGTGTCGGGAGGGGTCACAGGTCCTTGTGACGTCATCAGCACCGATTTGGGGCGACAATCCAAGGTCCCTCCCACCCCCCATCATTTTGTGTGGGTCTTTGCCCCATTTGGGGGGCTCTCTTCCCCGTTCTAGGTGGGGACTCTGTCTTCCCAGCCCCAGAAGGTCACGAGACCCACGAAGACCATGAAGACTTTGGAGACCCCTGGGCTGGTGCCGTTTTTGGGAGAGGGATGATAGAGTGGGCTGTCCCCCCACCTGCAATTTGCAGGGTGTCAGTGCTCCCCTCCATACCCCACTTGGTGGGGGGGTGTCTTATCCATTTGGGGGGATCTCTGCCCTATTTGAGAGATGTTTCTGACCCACTTGGGGGTGGGGCCCATTTAGGATGGGGGGGCTCTGCCCGATTTTGGTGGGAGTCTCTGATGCATGGGATCCCCAGCTCCAGGAAACCATGAGACCCACTGAGACCTTGAAGACCCCTGAGGCCACCAAGGCTGGTGGTTTTATTTTGGGGGATGACACACACCAGGGGGGTTCCCTCCAGGATCCTGATTTGGGGAGGGGGGGAGGGGTGTCACAAGTTTACTTTCTGCTACACAGACTGCTGAACTTCAACTGGTTCTGAAGCCTTACTCAGACATGCAGCTCCACTTCTTTAAATGCCAGAACATACCTGCCCAAAGAGCTGAAACAGCTTAGGAAGGAACAGCAAAGCACCCTGATGCAAGGCTGTGGTTTATATACCCTAGGCCCTTTGCCTCAGTAGCTGCACCTTTTGCTGCCCCAGCCCACCTCCTCCTGCAGCCTGTTTTAATCCTTGGCTCAGCCACTTTCACACCTCATGAGTACAACCTAGGTGCCACAGCTCACAGGTGGAGCACATCTCCCTTCCCCTGGCTCCAACCACAGACACTCGCCCTGAGCCCAGCAGATGGATACAGAACAGGCAGGAAAGAAGGAAAAAAATTAGAGAAGGAGCCTGGTAAAGTAGACATGGGAAGAAACTTGAAAATGCAAAGAGGAGCAAGGTCAGGAGAGAACTAAAACCAGGCACAGAGAGCTACAGTACCTGTGTATATATATATATATGAATAAAATTTTAAAACCAAGGGATTAAGAGATGAAAATAGACAGCAAACTAGATAAAAGTATACAGAAAATACAAAATTTTAAAGCTAAGGACCTAATAGAGGAATGAATTAAAAAATATCAACAGTGAACTAAGATAAAGATGGACAGAAACTTAAAAAAAAAAATCCTTTAAACTTTCTGATACAGGCCAGGGCATTTTCAGAAATTTTGCTTGTGAAAGTGAAAACATAAATGTGCACCTACTGATTTGCATGCGTATCTTAGCAATAAAAAGTGAACTTATAAGGCACCTGCTGATTTGCATGTATAGCTGCACAATCAAAAGTGAATCTATAAAGCAGCACAGAAAATAAACCAATGTGAAGAATATGTGCTTCAGTCTTTATATGGTAATCTCTGGTCTGCCTTCAAACACAGTACTGCTGATTTTGGTGGTCCTAAAGACAACACTGAGTAGTACAGTCGTCCAAATTTCTCATTATTGCAGTTTATCATCTGTGGTCCTCCTTCACTACTGAAAGAAAACTATGGGAGTGAGTTCATGTTACCCTGAAAACCTGTAGGACACATCATTGATGTTTGTGCCTCTACTTGTCTAGCTGGCCATTGTGGGTCAGACAGATACAATAGAAAATAAAAATCAATTGTACACATAAAGTGCACATTATTGATATATAGAAATGAAAAGGCCTTGATCTTCAGAGCATATTTCCATGATTGGAGGATTACTGTGACATTTGACCCTAAGCTAAGAAAACACAATATAGTCATAAAAATTTAGGGAATGTTTTGCAGTGAATCCACCACTGATAAAAAGCCAGTGAGGTAGCTTCTAGACCTGGAAGAAAAACAGTCTCTCCTTACATCACTAAGTTACTAACACTGAATGTTGATATAAACAGTTTGTGTAAATAGTTGGAGTTGCAAGATGTCTGAACTAAGATAAAAAGCAGCATCGGCACTATAAAATTGCTGTTGGCACTTGAATTTATTTTCCCTCATGACTTGTCGATTTGTTATTTAACTGTAGTACCATTTTAAATGAGATAATGCATCCCGGAACACTGTGTGCAGATCGTTAAATTTTTGTTTTAACAGCTAGGTTTTACAGAGCAAGTAAATCTCCAGGCACTGTAGTTTGGTCTCACCAAACACTTAGGGCTTTCAAGCAAAGCTTCAGCATCTTTGCACAAGCTGGCAGGGGGTTGTGTGTGTCTGTGGACCACTTCAGGACACTTACAGGGTTTTTTATCAATAACAGAAAAATATTTAGAAATCTACTTTAAGTACTCAATAGAAGAGACATACGTTTAGAATCCTGCTTTAAGTCTTTCATAGAAATGACTGGCTGTAGGCTGCTAGCTTGCCAAAATGATTGAGTACTTTCAGGCAAGCTGTCAAGCATGAAATCGGACATGACCTATTGATTGATCTTCAGCACCAAAATTAAAAGATAATGATTAGCTTTTTAGAGTTCTCAGCAGAGGAGGTTTATTCATCCTTTATAGTACATTTGAATCAGCACTACACTTTTGCAGAGTGCTGATGAGGATCACCTAAAACAACATCATAGTGCTAGATATGCTTCTTAACTCATATTGGTCCTCGCAGTGGACTTGCACATTAATACCAGGCATGCCTAATGAGGCCGTGCCCTTGGTCATCGCAGTGCTAGTGCTGGCTTCAGAAAAATGTTTGTATACAAAATAAAAATATTTATTTCTTTTTTCCCTTTCGTAAAATGAGGTCTTTTTCCCTCCCCACTGCCCAATATTTCTTAATGTTTAGAGTGTTTGAAAGGGCTTTCCCCAACCAACCACCATAGCCAAAATGGACTGTAGCAGTTCAATTGCCTCAAAAAAAAAAAAAAAAAAGAAATCAAGTAGATTTTAAAGCTCTCTTATATAATTTTTCATGCATCATCCCAGTTTACAAGCTGTGATCTATTCCCAAGTGCCAAGAGGAATTTTTAAAGAGAGCATTTACTCTGAGAATTTTGATGTGAGCAAACTAAGACATACAGGATGAGGGTGATGAGACACTGGAACAGCTTGTCAGAAAAGTTGTGAATGCACCATCATTGGAAGCATTCAAACTCAGTTTGGATGAGGCTTTGAGCAACCCAATCTGGCAAAAGCTGAATCTGCCCATGGAAGGGGGTTTGGACTAGGCAGTATATTAATGTCCTTTCTGACCCAATCATTCTATGATTCTATGTACCTTTAACCTGTAGAACTACCGCTGCCATTCTTCCAAAAATGTTTAAATTAGGTGAAAAGTAGTTTAGGAGTATTCATTCTGTTCCAGTGGCTCCATCTTTATCCTCATCTAGGAAGACACAGAGAATGGTAACTTTGTGGAGTATAAGTACAACTGTGTGTTTCATTTCTAATTCTGCCACATGCTAAAATGGTGAGGATGTATAATGCATTGTTTACCAAATCTTTTACCAGAAGTAATCATGTTCTTCAGTAGAAGAAACCCATGCATTAATCTCAGTCACAGGGCAACTGTGCTACGACAATCCATTTTGATGTAAAGAAAGGAATAGGAAAAGGAGGAATATAAAATAAAAAGTTAACAACATTAGATTGTAACCTATGAACAATTCCATCCATTCTTTGAGACCAGGCAGTTTGTGCGCTCTTTTATAACAGAAAATATTTTGGCCTGTTCTCACTATTTTTCCTGTTGAGGTAATGCAGATAGGTAGCTTAAGGCCTGGATTAAAAATGGAACTTGTGTCACCCAGTCAGTTTTTATAGGCTATACGTATCACTATCAAGAAGAACGACTGACATCTTTAGTATGTCTGACACTTAAAACAAGAATGATAATTATTTGCTCCTAAAAAGAAATACTGAATTATATGGATGGGGAAAAGAGAGTAAAACCACTGTCAAGTTCAGGATTCTTTTAAAGATGTCAGTATGACAAGTAATATGGCCTCTGGAGAATAAATGAGAAGTGCAGAATCACAGAATATAAGAGATGTTGTCTATGAAGTGGGAGTGAGTTTGGAGGAGCCAAAAGTACTGCTATTGATTTGTTTTTACATCAGGAGTGTGGTACTAAGCTGTTGCAGGAGAACAGACTGTCTGCAGGAATTTACAATGATAGCGTTTGGGAAGAGTTACCTTCTTTTGCACAGGCAAGCTGAATGTTTGCTACTACTGAGATACGTAAACTAAACTTAGTTCTGTTTTATTCTGTTTTTCTGAGGCTGAGACTGTTCTTAAAACTTAAAAGGTGCTATAGAGGCAAAAGAGAAGATAATATCAAAGAACTTTAAGCTGCAGACTTTTTATTTCTAGCTTTTTAAAAATGAGAATGTTTTACTGTTCATAGTTAAATTATGCTTGGAGCAGTAGTAGACTGAATAATAGATCGATTTTCTCCTCCCTTCAGCCCTAGCAACTATAAATTCCACGTGCAAAGCTCACACTCTATCACTTGTTTCTGTAGCAAAATAAACTGCTTATAATGTGTAAATTTATTCACATAGACAGAAGATGGCAGGGGTTGTAACTTTTTATTGGACGTCGCAGATGTTTAGTTTTACACATTTTTGTAAAGACAGGTATGTTTTATTTTTAATTTATCAATTATTTTTAATTTGTTCCTCTTTAAAAGATGTTTAACTTGCCTATTCATATACTGATTTGCAAAAGTATTTTCATGTTTAGAAGGCTTAACATAAAGATTTCTCTATAGACATCAGTATTGCAGCATGTCAGTTTCTCATTACTTGTTAGCACTCCTGTTTTATAGGGTGAAAATTAATCCCATTTGAAGAGAAAATGCTATGCTAAAGCACCTTTATCCTAAATAATACCAAAATAAGGTATTATTCTATTGAATTGTGCTGTACATGTAGTGAAAAGGTAAATCTACAGGTGTTTTACTTGTCCCCACACATAAGAAGAATTGTGTTACAATGGTATATTATACAATAATGTAAATATTGAAAAGGAATTTAAAATCTTGTCCACGATGTAGTATCCTGTTAATGGAGAGACAAACATATGAAAGAAAGGTGAGATGTACAATTACACACATATATTACCAGTTTATCTGTATTCAGATGACAGTCATTAAGGAAAATGCTGGTAAAGAATTTTTGTGTAAATAATTTATTTCTCAAAGAGTTGTGGCCAAAGATAGTAATGCTTACACTCAGGCACTCTATTCACTATTTCAAATGCAGGTATCATTGATCAGAAGCTAGACCAATTACAGCAGTTCTATTTATTTATTGTTGACATCCATAAAGAAAAAGCAAATGTCTGCACAAAATGATACGCTTAAACATGCCTTTTTAATTAATAATGACATTTTCGTGAGATGATTTATTCCCTCTTGAGCTCCTTTATATAACAAATTTTCTCTATGAAGCAGTAATTAGACTGCCATAATTACAGCTGTGACATGGGGCTTGGAACAGCCAAAAAAGATGACAAGGAAATATTCCTGTACCTCGATAAGTGTCCTAAGGATAAACATCCTGCTCTCACATTGCTATAGGATGATGGTTCAAACAGATTGCATAATACTCTTAAAATCCTGCTACAAGTCAAGCACTCTAGTTTCCACTGATCTGATGCAGACTGAGGGTGTTTAATATCTTGTAGTGATATCTCGTGCTCATCAGGATGTTAATAATAAAATAGACAGAGGTAGATGATGCAGTTCTCTATCTTGTAGATGAAGAAAATAATACCTAGATTGTTAATATGCAGTTGGTCATGTTGCCGTTGTTACAATGTGAGATATGATAGTTTTTCCCAGAGTTGTTTTTTCATAATACATTAAGGAAGGAATGCAGCTTTTACAATGTTTGATACTTTTTTCTCTCATACATTTTAGTGTTAATATGGCAGAATAACCATGGGAGACTGGAATTTCCTTGGAGGCATTTTAGAGGAGGTCCACATTCATTCCACTATTATTGGAAAAATTTGGCTAACGATCCTCTTCATATTTCGAATGCTTGTCCTTGGAGTGGCAACCGAGGATGTTTGGAATGACGAACAATCAGAATTTATATGCAATACTGAGCAGCCTGGTTGCAGAAATGTGTGCTATGATGAGGCCTTTCCCATCTCTCTCATAAGATACTGGGTCTTGCAAGTTATATTTGTGTCTTCCCCTTCCTTGGTGTATATGGGTCATGCCTTATATAGACTAAGAACTTTGGAAAAAGAGAGACAAAAAAAGAAAGCTCAGGTAAGGGTGGAACTTGAAAGCACTGAATTAGAAATGACTGAAAATCGTAAAAGACTGGAGAGAGAACTCTGGCAATTGGATCAAAAAAAGCTAAACAAAGCACCCCTAAGAGGCTCTTTGCTCTGCACTTATGTGATACATATTTTCACAAGATCTGCAGTGGAAGTTGGCTTTATGATTGGGCAGTATCTTCTTTATGGCTTTCACTTAGATCCCCTTTATAAATGTCAGAGAGACCCATGTCCAAACACAGTTGACTGCTTTGTATCTAGACCAACAGAGAAGACGGTATTTATATTATTTATGCAATCAATAGCGACTGTATCATTGCTTTTAAATATTCTAGAAATTATCCACTTAGGATTCCGAAAAATTAAAATGGGACTCTGTGAGCAGAATAAAAACAAGGATGACTCTGAAAATTTCTACATAAACAAATCTAAGAAATACTCTGTGATACCGCACTCTTCTTTCAGAATATCCACCACCCCTCAGAAAACGATTCCTTGTGCAGTTAGCAGTTATACCTTTTTGATGGAAAAGCAAACTGACACTATGCTCTACCCAGTTTTAAATTCTCCTTCTATGTTTCAGTCTGTGCAAAATAACCGTATAGAAAGCAGCAGCAATTACACCCATTGCAATCAGGAAAATAAATCGCCAAAGAAGAGGCCAGCTGCAAATGCTTTAGGCAATCAGACTCACAATACTAGCACAAATAATAACGAAGGCTTTCTTGGCGAGCTTTGGACTGAAACGCATGATGCACAAAAAGAGGCTGAAAAGAAACATTTTCTTGTTGTTACTCCGAATGCAGATACAGCTTCAAATGTGTACTTAAGAAGCTTTGCTGAGATGCCATCTCAAACATCAATTCAACCTGATACAACTTTTCCTAATACCAGTTTTAGGCGACAGGCAATGGTTGGGAGCACAGGAGCACCAACAAATTCTCTTCCGAAGAACAGTGACAGAAGACAAAGCAGTTTCAGTGTAAACAAAGCCCAAATTCCTTACAATGCTGATGTAAAAAATCCCAGCCTACCAGACACTTCTGATTCTATGGGGGAGGTGAGCTCAGAATCTACACAAAGCAGAAACTGGAATAGTCCTAAGCTCTTCTCTCTGTCTAGGCAACTGTCACTGTCAAGTAATGCCAGCAGTAAGCGTGCCCCCACTGATCTTCAAATATAGTGTGAGTTAACCCATTAGCTGCACTAACCAATGCTGGGATAATTCCTGAACAGAGACATAATCCAGACCTATGTGCAACTGTAGCTAAATCATTCAACTTTAACTAGCTATTTACACAGATTAAAAAGTTGTGTAACCCTCTGAATAGCAGCTAAGCAATTTTAAACAGTCTCATTACTTCCTCTGTAAGGAAAATGTAGCATAGACCTTAGTGTATAAACTTCTACCCTCCAGCTAGAAAGGAAAACATACATCCTCTCAATGCACATATTAGGAAAAGTCAGGTATAAAATCACAGCTGACACTATTTAAACTAAATAAAGTAGAAGACAAAATTTACAGTCTAACAATATTTTTTACCAAGAGCAGTAAATCAAATTAAGCTGAAGATGGCACTGGTGCTCTCAGAAAAACTTACTGGTAAACATGTTTACTGTCAATCAGTCTGAGAATTCAAACAGACATTTGATAGCTGTCCGAAAGCAACATGTCAAACATTCCACTGTTCAAACTGTGTTAAATACAAAAAGAAAAAACATTTGAAAATCAGATCGCTAATTCTTTGACTTCATGGTACACCTTTTTTCAATGTATCACCACTGACTTCCTCAGCAGAAAAATCAAAGTGAATTTCTTATAGTATGAATCAGAATTCAATACACCACTACATTTTAAAAACATCATGAATTACAGACGTTGTGATCTTTAATTCTCACATTTTTCATAACACTAATAAGATAGCAAAATCAAAAAACAAGTTACTGAAATTTATTAATCAGACATTTTGAATTTCAAAATGAAACAAACCAGAACACTTACTATGGAAAATAGAAAAAAACAAAACCAAAAACAGAGTAGAAAAAAAAGCAAATATGGTAGCACCTTCCTGCTTTCAGTTACAATGTCAAAAGACACATAAAATGTTTCTCTCCCCCAAATTCTGATAAATATTTAAATCAAACAAAGCTGCTATCTGTTTAGGAGAAGCATTTGTGTTTATGCTTTTTATGGGAATAATAAAATAATATTTTATTTTCAAGTGGACATTCATCCACTTGCTGTTTAGGTCCATATAGTGTAAGGGAAGTTCCATGGAACATCTTGAAATAATAAAGGAGGCAAGATGAACAAAATACTATGGCACACTGTAATCAAGATTTCTATGTATGAAATACATTTATTTGAGTTGCACAGCACTGAAACACTCTAAATACTTGGTGAGGTGGTCACAGCTGGAATGCATTAGTATTTTTGTGTGTATTTTTTACTAGCAGATTTGACTTACTGAATATGTACTGAAAAAATAATTTGTGAGATGTAGCATCATGATGTTACAGCACAATTAAATCCTTAAAATGCATTGTCATTATGCTTACCAGACAGCCATGTTTCAGATTGACTGAAAATTGTACAATACTAACACAAAAGGAGCCAGAAAACCTAAAAGGCTTTTTTTCTTGTAGCAGCAACATTAATTTGGTCCTGTCCACATAAGAAATACACACTATTAAAACTATTCACTGTAGATTTCTCTCCAGCAAGTATCCTTTTCACCTCTAGTATTGTTCTATGTGTATATATAAATACAGCCCTACATAATTGTGTTTACACTGTAAAATTTAAGATTGCATAATATACTGGAATGTACCTAAATGTATAGTGTGATTTAGGCAAGTTAATGCTGCTGCTGTGGCTTTGATTCTTCCATTTCTTGATGCGTAAGATTCTGTGGGCAATAACTGTTAAAGCTTGTTTTGCATTTATTCTCTCCATAATAAAAAGCCTAGTATTTAACATACTCTATTCCTGCTGTCTAAATAATAGAAAGTTAGCATTTAGATGTTCATGAACAGGATATGACATTTGTATTTTTGATGTTCAAGACAAGTTACAAAAGAATTTTTATGCTGCTACAAGAGGAATTTTATTGACTTTTTAAATGTCTGGAAGTGAGTCAAATATTCTGTTTCATCACAGCACCTTGCCAACAGAAGAGTAACTTAACTCCATTGAAAAACAGAAACATTGCAGAAGAGCATGGAGAAAAAGTGTGGAAAGCCCCTAACATCATACCTGCAAGATAATTTGGTTGTTTGTTTTTTGGGGTTTTAAAAAAAATTTATTCTATAATAAATAATTTTATCTGTCAGTAGATACCACGGTGTTTCAGAAAAATAAACAGGTGTAACTGTTTCTGTTTTTTCAAAACCGGCTAAGACAAAGGACTTTCCTTTTGATGTGAAGATTTCACCACATATCACTCTTTCGAGCCTCTCGGGTAGGCACCTCTGCAGCTCCTGCTTGCTGCAATTTTCTCCTGTGATTTCAGTCAGTTGCAGCTACTGCTCCAGCGACCAGCAGGACAGCTCGCCGCTCCGACCGAACACCGCAGCACTCGCCGCTCGGAGACACGGCGGCCTTAAGCCCCGCTCACGGCCGGCCGCGCTCCGTCGGCCTCCGGTACAGACGATTCCTGCTGCCACAACTCGCCTTCTCACCGGGGAGCTCCGGGGGCGTGTGTGGCGGCGTCCTACGGCCAGCGGGCAGCACAGCCCTTGCAGGCAGAGGTGAGACCCGGAACCGCCCGGTGTGAAACGCCGTTCCGTCCCTGGCGAGGAGAGCGGGGCAGAGCGGGACAAGGGCCAGAGCCGCGCAAGAAGGAGGGCACAACGCCGGCTTCGGCTTCCCCTTGGGCAACGAACGGGACGGCGAGGACGCCCTCAGGGAAGCGAGGGCAGCGCGCGGGCCCCCGCGCGCGGGGCGAGGCCGAGGGCGTTGCTGCTGTCCCGTCGCTCCGGTAACTGCGGGGAAGCGCTCGCGCCGTTAAAGCGCAGGGCGCAGGCGCGCAGCCGGGGCAGGCGTGGTGCGGGTTAGATGGCGCACTACAAGGTAGGGGGGAGCGCGCCGGCGTGGGCGCGGTGCTGCTCTCTGTGCCGGCTGCGCGGAGCGGCAGGCCGCGGACCGACACCGGCTCGGCCCTTCGCGCCGCCTCCGCGGCGGAGAGCGGGACCGGCCTGGGCCAAAGGGCCGCCTCCGCAGTCGAGGCGGAGCGCGCCGCCGATCTGACCGTGTGGGCGTCCTCCCTCAGGCCGCGGACTCCAAGCGGGAGCAGTTCCGCCAGTACTTGGAGAAGTCGGGAGTGCTGGACATGCTCACCAAGGGTAAGTCTCCGGCTCGCGTCGCACGGCCCGAGGGGCCAGCGGGCGCTTTTCGGGGGCGTTGCGGGCGGGTGCCGTTCCTCTCAGGGTGTCCTGCTCCCGCGGAGCAGCTGCCGCCGTGCACGGCAGTGTTGCGGTCGTCCATCGGGCTGCCTTGCCGCTCTCCATTGGCTTCCCGCNCCTCGCCTCGCCGATCGCTTTTTCTCCTCAGTCGGCGAGGCGGCCGGCAGAAGAACTCGTCTGGAAAACTTGGTGCGGCGTGGCCTGGAAATGGAGTCCGAGCTGGGCGGCGAGGCGGTGCACGCTGGGAGAGGGCAGAGGGCCTCTGGAAGCGTGCCCTGTGAGCTGCAAACCGTTCGTTCCTCGCACGTTCATCGTGTGGGGGTCGATTGTCAGAGGTGCGTGTAGAACAGGAAGGCGGGTCCTTTCCCCGCACGTGATGTGCTGGAGACCTCTCTTCCTCGGCCAAACTACTTCTTTCAGTGCGTGCTTTTGGTTAATTTCTTTTCGCTCAATGCGTGCTTTTCACTAAGTTCTGGAGACTGTTATTCTGCTAGAGCTCTACAGAGGAAGTAGTTGCTTGAGATGAAATAACAGCAAATGCTATCTTAAAACAATTTTATCTGTTTAATACCCTTCTTGGATAGAGCTTAGTGCTTTTTCTTAAAGGAATGAAACTAAGTTCTGGAATAGTGACTCTCCAATCAAACTGGGGAAAATGATGCTGAACTTGAGACATGTGACTTGGCATCTTTGAAATCCTTCTGAAGTCTTTTTAAGAGCCCTCCAATAGTATGTGGCAAAAATCTGCCAGTATTTCAGTTAATATTGAAAAACTTAATATTCTGTTAATGTTGAAAATATGCTGTTTAAAGAGGGAGCAGCAGATCTAGGATATCAAGCGAATAGCTGCTGCACTAAGATTCTTGGCCTGGTGTGTGAGTACCATTTGATTTTCCTATCCCAATACCATCCCATGAGATGGTGAAACAAGTCTTCCAAGCAGAGAGGCATCCTAATTTTGCTTTTAACTTAGGAGGTACTTAGCTTAAAACCAATTTGGCTGAGTAGTTCAGACATCTGAAACTGGCACATTGCCCCTGTAGGGAGCAGGGAGTGGTTATGTTTGGGAACTTTCTGGGTATTCAAGTGACTGAGTCTTAAGTTATGCTGCTATGGGTATGGCTAATTTTATTTATGTTGTTGAGGTATTGCTGCTTGTATCTGGCAGTTTTGGCCATTAGAGTGCCCATCCATAAAGATTATCAGTGTCACCTAGTCTGACAGTAGCCATTTAGTTTTGTAGCTGTAGATGTTCAGTAGAGGTTTGCTCTTATGCTGAAAGTTATAGAACTGCTGATGTCTTGTGGTTCAAAGATGTAGCTTAAGTAGAAGTTTTATGAACGATATAGTAAGAATTTCAGTCTTGTGGATGAAAGGTAGTACGAGGTTGCATGTAGCATATGTAAAAATTGTTCAGGCCATTTTGTGTTCTGTGCTAGAATAGCCAAAGACTATGTGGGGTTAGGGATCAAGAAAACTCTATTTAGCTGTTATTAGGTGAAATGCTCCTGTACATTCCTAGGTGGAATATCCCCTCCTGTACAGCAGACCTGTTGCTTATGTCAAAGTATACAGGTGAAAATTTTGTTAAACGGAAAAATGTGACTTGTATGCTTTCTGACTGCTGGATGTGTTTTATAAACTTAGAGTTGCATGAACTTCTTGCAATTGTTGAATATTTTCTATTTGCAGTGTTGGTAGCCTTATATGAAGAGCCAGAGAAACCAGATAGTGCACTGGAGTATCCTTTTTCTTTGCTGTGACTTATTTATTGAGACTTAATGCACAGTACTGCTTCTGACTCATAAGTGAACTGGATAGGCTCATTTTGAAGCCTTGCGTTGAGAATATGACTTTTATCGATGCATTTTACCTATTAATTGCATTTTCACAAGCTGACGGAGTCTGACATGGTGCAAGAGAACTGGGTATTTCTGTATGCCAGCAATTATGAAGCTAAGTTATAGGCCATTACAGAGTGTTGTAGACCTGCAGCATCAGATTTGAGTACCTGCAGTGGCTGTGGGTTCTGAAGTTTGCTTCTTCACACTTCCTTTATTTGCAGTTTTTGGTTGTTTTGGTTTTTTTTTTAAATATACAAAGAAGGGGGGAATTAAGGTATTGTGTTTCTTGCTGGTTTAAACCAACCTCCATTTTTGGGTATTGCTCTTTTTTTTGTTATTTCTTTTAATTTTTCAAAACTTCTGCATTTAAGAAGAGAAAAGAAAAGAATGGGGTAGTAACACATAAGAATTTGTACTGATATCTTGTTTTTGTTTGATTGTTGTTAAGGAATATAGCTATGAATTTGAAAAGCTCTCTTATTTTGGTACCTTTTTTCCATAGGATGAAAAGCACTGTAGTAATCTGAACGGTTTACTGCAATTTTAGTCATGTGTATTGTAGTGTTAACTTCAGCATGGATGTTTAAAACTAAAGTGTGGTTATATAACTGAAGAAATACTTAACATTGAAATATCAGTTTTCTGAAGCATCATCTGGGAGCTTCAGCTCCTGAGAATCCAGAAATAGAGGCACTTCGCTTGGAAGTGGCGGAGATGAAAGAAAAATATGAAGCTGTGCTGGAAGAAAATAAAAAACTGAAAACCAAGGTAAAAGTCTACTTGATGTTACTCTATAGTTCCATATTATACAATAAGAAAAATATTTTAATACTTAGAGTAGAGCTAACTTTCTTCAATTAGAGTAACTGATCAATGTTGTTGCATTGTTAAGCCTCATGACTGAGAAATGCTGATAGAATTCATTGTAGTAAAGATTATTATTTTTTATGGAACACTTCTTATAGAATATAACAAAATATCGCTAAACTAGAGATTTTATTTATTTAGGGAAAGTCTATTAGCAAGTCTAACACGTTGTCATTCAGTCTTGTCTGGATAAGTTGTCTGATATTATGTAGCTCATGCTTTCAGGACAGTTTTGAAAAACAAATAAGGTAATGTATCCATTATAAAGGCTTTTAAAAGGCAAATTGAAGGAGGAATCGTATATATTACTTTGTGTCACTTGGCACAGACTTACATGTCAGGATCTTATACAGGCTCTTAGATCCGTGTGGAACAATAATTTGTGGTTTTTACCTAAAATGACCCTGGTACTTACCTGCAACAGCAATGAATCTGAAGTGCTAGCTAGGGCAGGACCATTCTTTAATGGGTCTGCAGGCTGAGAGAGCTCTGAGGTGTGAACAGCTTCGTAACAACACTGAAGAAGGAAACCCGTGAGGTGCTTAATATGCTAGTAGCCTATGTGCCACTACAGGTTTCCATGCATTTGTTGAAAGAGGATGGTGGCCGTTACATGTTACCCCGAGGCCATTACCCCTGAGTTTTTTACCAGGAGACAATCACCTCACTTTAGTTCTGTGAGAAAGTATTCTTGGTCATCACCCCTTTGTATTTCTTGTCTACAGTGCCGTCTTGCTGTCCTAGTAATTCTCCTTCTTCCCTGTTACACCATTATGAGTCCTCAGCTACATTTTTTATTTCTTACTAGGAAATGTGGCAAAGAACAGAATTTTAGGTGGAGTAGCAATAGACCAGCTACTTGTTTTAGCAGACTTAAAAGTGCAGCTGATAGTAAGTAGAGAGATGAGAGCAGAGTATTTGAGTCTTAGTTTAAAGAAGTCTTTTCAAGAAATCAAAACTTGGTGCAGGAAAGTAAGCCTTTTTGTAATCATGGGTGCATTTGTGCTTCCATGTTCTTTATTCTTTAAATGATAACTCCTCCTTTACATATTTTCCAGTATTAGTGAGTTTTGTTTTTTCCCTTTCTTTCCTCTACAATGTAATACCCATCATTCTGACATACTAGAAGTTCACACGGCATGCAGGGAGAACATCACCATTTAGCTTTCTTGTAGAAGTCCTCTAACATAAAATACATGCCTTTATCTGTGCATTTATTAGTAACTACTGTTGCATTCATCTGAAGATCTGTCTTTTTCCTTGCCTTTATTACTCAGAATGTCAGCTATTCGTGTGTGTGTGTGTGTGTGTGTGTGTTGGGAGGAGGACAGGAAGTCAACAGTTAGACCCTTGGTGGAAAAGAAAACTGACTTTGGGTTGTGTACTAGTTGTCTGTTGTCAGTACAATCTACAATAACGAAAAACCACTCTTTTAGTCGTTCTTGTTAGTGGCAGAGTGATTGCCACGATTTACTGTTGTTGGTAGGAAGGAACACATGGATATTTTAATTTATTTTTTATGTGTTTATTATTTTTAATTTTTATTTATGCTTTTAAAATTTAATTTATTTGTATGTACTTTGTTTATTTTTAAGCCACTCTGCAGTTTGCAGAGGGGAGGAATCTTAATTGAGTAAACTGAACCAGCATATTTCCAAGAGAGTGCCCTAATTCTTGAACTGTTTTTGAAGTTTGAACTCAGTGCCACTGAGGTCAAGTGAACACCTTTGTATCTGTCTTTGGTAGTAACTTTACAAGTAAAGGTCATATTTAAGTGCATAGTTGCCCGGGCTATACTCTCCAGAAAGCATAATGGAAGCTAGAATGATTACAAGAAATGTTAGGTTGGATACTATTGCAATGAGAATGACTGACTGTTTCATTTAATCATATTTCAGTGAAAGCTTATAGGACACTAGTCACTATCAACTGCTTTTTAAGATGAAAAGTACTTAATGACTGCTAGAATAAGAAACAGTGAAAAGTTAAGAGCAAGACATATGTGCTTCAAAATGCATTTAAAAATCCATCTTATCGCTGCATGGTTATACAGTGTGAGAAGTTAATGTTTTGGGAGAAGTGTTACTTTACTGCCTGACTTGAAAATGGACTTGCATAAAGATGAGTGAGTTAAAATGCACAAAATAAATGGAGCAAGTCCAGACCATACGTTTTCCTACACTTCTTGATATAAAGTGTTACATGAAATGTTGCAACTAACTAATTCCTTTCTTTAAATCCACAGCTGGCTCAATATGAACCACCTCAAGATGAGAAGCATGGTGAATAACAGTAGTTTTTCCTTTAATGCCTTGACTTAATAAAGGGCTTCCTGAGAAATGTGGTCTTTTTTGTGTGTGTGTGTGTGAACTCTGCATTGTCTACTTTGTTTCTTCATCATCTTAAAGAAAGAATGCATTACCATGAGCATGCAGATGCTGTGGCAACTGCTGAGTTAAGCATACTCAGCAATGTTCTTGCTTTCTGCGTTTAAGAAAAGATGACAGTTAAGCATAACAGATAACTGTGCTTACCAACTTCATGTAATTTTCACATCATGGTCAATGGTCTTGTTGAACTGCTGATCTGTTTCTTTGTTTTCTTTTCTTTTAAATGAAAGGGGTGACATGACACTGATGGACCAACTGTAAATTAAAGCAGGACCTTCAGATTACTTTCTCTATTTGTACTCAGCACTGAGGTGAGACTTCTGCTGAAGCTGATAGGGTAACACTCTACGCAGAGGGGCATAAAATGAGCAAGTATACTTAAGTGGTGGATTTAGCACAACGTTGAAATGAAGTACCTACTGAACTAACACTTTAAATGGCACGAGGTGTACCTCCTCCCAGGCAGTTCATGCCTGTGCTCCCATCTCAGAAACTGGGCTTTGGATAATTGATCCAGGTTCTAAACATAATACAAAATTCTTACTTGTAATGAAAATCCTGTGTAATTAGAGTGGTATATCTATATGTAAGACTATAGTGTGGAGACTTCTGCTTTCTGATTCATCTAGCAGGGAAAATAAATCCAAGCGGGGTAGGATGTGGATCATTATTAATTAACATTAACATTATTAATGTGATCATTAATTTTGCCTATGTTCTCTCTCCCCTTTCCCTGAATTGTCATGACTCTTTTGAAATACAAAGTAGACCTTTATTAAAAAAGAGAAGTGATAATATTTTAAAGAGCTGCATTTGTTTCCTACCCTAAAACTAGGTATTTTAAAGGTAGCTGATGACAGGAAAAATAAAAGAAGGGGGAAATGAAATGCAGTTGTCTTATGTATTAGATTTATCGACTGTTAGTCTGCAAAAGCCATCCTAGAAATAAGGAAGCTAAACTATCTTGAAAATGTGGTAGGATGGGTCAGAATTTTTGTTAGTCATTGTCATCAATGAATGTAATAATTGCTTACCTTACTGTTGTATCTATTGACCTAAACAGACCAGAAGAGAGGCAAATGAGGGGAAAATACCGTTCGAAGTCTGTAAAGCATTCGTTAGGACCAAAACACCCTGAACCAACAAACCAAGGCAAAAAAAAAAAAAAAAACCCCAACCTCTGGAACAAAGGACAGAAGAAAGCTCACTTGAATGTCAGATAAAACATATCCCTAGCATTAAGTTGCACCATGTGGAAGCAGGGAGAGGTTAATGCTGTGGGAAAGGTAGTGTACAGCTAAACATGTTTCTGAGTAATGTGACTGGCACAAGCAGCAAGGCAGGTAAAGATGTTAGTTAAGCTCATCACAGGGCATGGTCTCCTGACTTGAGCTGTTGGGTGCCAGGGAAGTAATGCAAACTTAGAGTTTTCAAAACTGTATTTGCTTCCCTCTGAACGTACTTGGATCTTGTGAATCTTAAATTAGGGTTGTACTGAAATAACAAATATTTGTTAAAACTTCAGTTGCGTGCCTGCTTGTACCAGGGCTGCTAGAAGAAAATTAATGACTGTTTAATGAAGCATCTTGCTTCACAAGGTAACGTTTGCTTAGGCGGCCGCTTCGGCGAAAGCTCCCTCGTCCCGGCTGACGGCTGGGTTTGCACCTTGAGCGAAGCGGGAGGGGCGGGACCTGCGACCTCTCTCCAGAGCAGGTCCAGGGCGCCGGCGTACACGTGCTGGCTGCACCGAGCGCGCTGCGCGCCCCTGCTGCCCGGTGCTGCCGCTCCACCAGGCCTCTGCGCGCCCCGCCTCTCCCGCTCACGTGCGGTGCGGCCGTCAGGTGACTCGGGTCGTCTGACCGGAGCCATCCTACCTCGCTGCTTTCCTGAGCCAATCGGCGGCGCGGAGCTTGACAGCGGCCAATCCGGGACAGGCTGGGCAGTGTCGGGTTGGGTTGGGCGAGCAGAAGGAGGCCCCGGGGCGGGCGCTAGCGGCTGTCGGGCGGCGGGCTTGGGCGGACATGGCGCTGCAGTTCGGCGGGGCGGGCGGACCAGGCACAGCTGAGGAGCCGGCGTTGGTGGGGGGGAGCTTCGGGGCTGCGGACTCGTTCCCCAAGGACTTCGGCTACGGGGAGGAGGAGGAGGAGGCGGAGCTGGAGGGAGGCCCAGGGCCCGGTGGGCCCGGGGGCGGCGCGGGCGGGCCTGGTGGCGGCGCGGGCGGGGCGGACTCCAAGCCGCGGATTCTGCTCATGGGGCTGCGGCGCAGCGGCAAATCTTCCATCCAGAAGGTGAGGGGCAGCCGGCGGCTCCCCGCCTCTGCCTGCCGCGCTGCCTCTCTGGCGCCGAGCTGGTACTCCCTGCTGTGCTGCTGTTCGGGCAATTTTTACTTTTTATTGTGGGCCCATGTGGCGAAGTTGGAGCGACGGGAGCCTCCCGCTTAAAGATGTTTACTTTCCAGAATGGACTCTGATCATCTGCCTTAGAGAGGAAGGTTGTGTAGCGTAGGTTGTAGCCTTTGTATTTCTTCACTTTTAAGGCTTCAAAAGTAAAAAGTGAAGATACTGGTGTGAAATTTATCATGAGGCGTTTTCTTACGTGGTACGGGTGTGTGGTGCTTAGCTAGTGCTTCCACTTGGAAGAAGACTTGAGCTGTTGTTCTTGCCCTTTGATGCTTTGAAAGAGACTTCTGCTTTTGTGTGAGCAGAAAGACAGACTCTGGTTTTCTTTAGTTTGCTAGACGGAGTAAACGAGAGTCACTTGTCAAGGAGGAAGTACAACAGTTTCGGTGCCTTAGATTTGTTGGTAGCTTTGTGAAGTAACTAGTGTTTCTTAATAAAAATAAGACAAAACTGACTCTTTTCATTTGCTACATAGCTCAGTAGAATTGTAGCGCTCAGAACAATCCTTGTTCCTCAGTGTGAATTTTATATTTGCAATCCCTCTTGTGAACTTTTTAGGTGATATTTTTATGGGAAGATGTTACTAGTGAAATGCGTGAGTCTCAGCTCTAGACTTAAGGGCATCAAATTTGCTTCAGATGCAAGTGTGAAAACCTACAGAGATTTCTATAAAGGGTTTGTGCAGAGAAACCTTTTTGGACTTTGCAGTATAGCAGGTATGAATCTGCTTCTTTTAGCAATCATATGCAGACTGCTTGGTAATCCACAGACTGAAGTAAACCAATGAGTTCTAAGCTGATTTCAGACTCTGTTAGTGAGAAATCTTTTCCATTGTGCTGTGCTGAAATACAGTGGCAGACTGGACTGTTGTTGCTTTTAAGCCTTATCAGTTATTCCCCTTTAATTAGGGCAAATGCTCCCACTGTATGTGCAAATGTAGTGCTTTCACCGAAAGCCTTTTTCTAAGTCTTTTAGTCATGTGAATGGTATTCGTTGTAGACTCTTACTAGAGATCTTATTGTATAATCCACTCTTGAAAAAAGTGAACCCTAAAAGCTATAGGAAGACAGGAACTCCAAATTGCAGATAGATTTTAAGATGTTACAAGTCTCTATATAGATGTAGCTCTTGGACTTTTTTTATGGCCAGGACTGGTAGTCTTCAGTTTTTTGAGGCCCTATTCCAGTAGTTGTATAAGAAAGGAATAGTGTCATGTTGAATATGCAATAAGAGGACATAGAATTTATCATTCACCAATTGGTTACCAATCTTGCTTTGAAATTAGCAGCTGTGATTCTGATACCTAGGGGCTCATTGTGATGCTGACTGAGGAAACTAATATCAAAAAATTTCTTATTAACAGTGGTCCTGCTCTTAAATCTCTCTGGTTCAAAAATGGCTCAGCTCTAACTACACTCAACCCTTCTGTCTGGGCACTAGCTGTTGATCCCTTTGCCAGAAAATGGGGGTATATGCAAGATAAACATTGTATTGGGGAAAGTATTGGCTTCATGATTGTCTAGAAATTTCTGTGAAGAACCTGAATGAATAAATCATTTCATGCTTCTACTGAGAGCAGTATTGACAGGAGACATCTTGCAAAAGAAAAAGCTACAATTCTAGGGAAAGACTTTTTTTCCTTAGGAAAATTGGGTTTTCCATACTGGTGTAACCTGTGAATATTCAGCAGCAAATTGCAGGTAGATTTTGGGAATGAGGTGATTGCTTCAGTTCATAAACAAATTTTTGTGCAGACTTGCATAACTGGACTTACTGTGCTATACTGATGTAATAGGAAACTGGAAGGAGTTTCGGTGGAGAACATCAATCTGATGAAATGTGCTACTTTGGGGAAAAAACAGAAAAAGGAGGTGACAGCATTGCGTTCCAGAGAGTTATCAGCTTTAAACTGAATTTACTAATTCTGGCCTGCTCCTGTGGGAGATGCAGAGTTCGAAAAGAAATGTTGATTTCAGAATACTTTAAAACTATGCTGCAAACCTGGAAGAATGCAGTACAGCTGCTACGTATCTGGAACTGTTCTTACTTCTCCATACAAGTGTCCTGCTGTTTAAAACCTCATTTAGACCCTGGCCTGCTAAGATGTTTGCCCCAAGGAAATAAATTCTTTCCCTTGGCCTTAAAAATGTAGGCTGAAGTATTACTTTGAACCTCACTAAATCATCAATTAACTGTACTGGGTGTGGAGCTGTTTGTCTTGGAAATTTTTTGACAGTTTGTTGCACCAAGTCTCTAATGGATGACTTCTGCAACTCTGTGAAACATTTGAAGAAACCAAAATTATCATGGTTGCAGTCCCTATTGTGAAGTTTTTAGGTTTACCAAGTGCTATATATGAAACTTATTTATTTTTGCAGTCCTAGTGTTTGACTGCTTTATTTGGAGTACATTGTTTGGAGTAACTTTCATATTGTCCAGTTGAGTTGCATTAACACAATATTCACTGTTGACACTGACTGCTTTTGCTAGAGACTGCTTTGCTGTGGAGTTACATGCTAGTTCTGTACAAGGAAGGGCTAAAATCCCAGTGGGGTTTTCTGAGTTCTAGCAATGAGTATGTTTGTCATCCTGCAGCTAAACTGTTTACCAGCTAGTGTGAAATCTTTCATCCTTTCTGTAGTGAATTTTCACAGGAAGTTCTACCTGCATATGAAGAAGTCATTCACTATGTGGGTGACTGCGCCCTGGAACAGGTTGTCCCGACAGGGTGTGGAGTCTCCCTCACTGGAGCTACTCAAGAACCGTCTAGATGTAATCCTGTGTCATGTGCTCTGGGATGACCCTGCTTGAGCAGGGAGGTTGGATCAGATGACCTCACTATGCTCCCTTCCAACCTTACCCATTCTGTGGTTCTCTACTCAAAAGGAGTTGTTAATACATGGCAAACTACCTAGCTATTTGGATCTCTGAAACTGAGATGTTACTTTTGTATCCTTGTATTGTAGTTTAGGAACCATCTGATTACATTGTGTTGTAACACCTGACACCGGACTAAAAGCAAAGTTTCCTTTAGGAATTTCTAAGACTGGAAAGGAAAGGTTCTTAAAAGCTTGCAGTTATTTAAATAACTGGCTTTAGACAAGATCTGAATATGAAATTTGAATTTGAATTTGAAAACACTATGCTAACCTTGCAGGGAAAGAAAAAGTAACTTGGACGTCTGTGTCTTCTGCCAGTAGTATTACTTGGACTTGTGAAAACGTTTAACTGTATTCAGCTGCTTGGTTCTTTTAGGGGGTAGGTAATTTTCTCATCTGATGCAGGAAGCTGTCTATTTAACAAAAGGAAGCTGTACATTTCAGAATGGATAAACCTCTTGGTAGAATTCAAGCACAAATCTTGCACTAATTTCTTCTAGTAAGGTAAAATCTAGACTATTATTTGTGTTTTTTTAACAGGTGGTGTTTCACAAAATGTCTCCCAATGAGACTCTGTTCTTGGAAAGTACCAACAAAATCTACAAGGATGATATTTCCAACAGTTCATTTGTGAACTTCCAAATATGGGATTTTCCTGGACAGATGGACTTTTTTGATCCAACATTTGATTATGAGATGATTTTCAGAGGAACAGGTGCTCTAATATATGTTATTGATGCCCAGGTAAATACAAAGCACGAGGAAGTTTTATTTTTTTCTTTTTGTGCAAAAGGAATGATTGAGAGGCCAGTAATTTATATTTTTAGATAAGTTCGTAAGACTTCTGCTGTGTATTGAGAGATGTATGGGCAATCTGACTTTTGGTGTGTGATTTTATTTTGGTGAAGTAACTGGAACATACGCTACTGGTGGAGAGAGGGGAAAAGGGGTCATATGCTGAACTTACACGTTCTGCAATAATAGCAAGAACCTGCTCGGCTAGATGGTCTGAATTATCCCTTTTTTCTGCTGTGGAGTTCAATTAATAGCAGCACACTTCTGACCTCAGTTTCTAGTATTGGTACTACTGGATATCTGGTAGCTTCTAATAAACCTAGGAATTGCAGCATGGGAGGTGACCTGGTTATTTGGACCATCTTGGAGATCGCTGCTGCCTTGTGCTGGAGTTGAAGTGTAGCCCACCTTTTGCTCTGAAGTCTAGTTTTGTGTAGCTGAGCCTTGCATAGCTAATGAACCTTAATTGACATAACAGAATCTAAGCTGCTAGGATTTATGACATGTCAAGGTATTCTCTTCTGTTATACTTCTGTTTAGTTACGGAAATGAGGTGAAGTTCTTGCACTGAAATATTTTGTCTTTGTGCAGAATGGAATAGTTATCAGACAGAAACTTTGTCATTCATTCCTGCCAAAACTGATTTACAGGATGACTACATGGAAGCTTTAACAAGACTCCACATTACAGTTTCAAAAGCCTACAAGGTCAACCCAGAAATGAACTTTGAAGTTTTTATTCATAAAGTTGATGGTTTATCAGATGACCATAAAATAGAAACTCAGAGGGATATTCATCAGAGGGCTAATGATGATCTTACGGATGCTGGGCTTGAAAAACTTCACCTTAGGTGAGCTAAAAGACTCTGGCATATGTGATTCTACTGTTGCTGATCTGCATACAGATTAAAGGCTTTTAGATGTAATACTGGAACAACTGGAGCAAGGTCTGGGTAGTTTCTTAATGTTGAACCAACTTGTGTTGATAAACTAACACCTCTGAATTTATGGACAAGCCTCAGCTGTTAGGCAGGCTACTATATCAGATGTCAATCAACAGATTTATTCATACTCGATGATAATTCAAAGTCTTCCTTATTCAGCATAACAGGCCAAATTTGTACATGTAGGCTGTACGGACAGGGAAAAGAAAGGGGAAGCTCTCTGCCTTCTAGTCCTGATTTGCACTGACTTTTCAGTGTGATTGGTTCTAAAAGCTTAGTCTGTTACTGGAGATTTGGCTCACTTTTAAGGTGTCTTCTACAGACACCTTTAAAACAAGCTATCTTTTCTCTGGTTTTATTGTTCTTTTGATTCTTGTGGAGCCGGTATCTCTCGATTTTAGTGTGAACAGTGGAAGGCCAGGAATGGGACTTGAAGAAATCTAATTAAGCATTTTTACACACTTGTGATAAGCATTCTGTGGGCTAAGTGTGTTCTAGCAATGTTCAAATTGTTATCTTTGGTCTCCCATCTCTCGAGGATGGGGAAAATCTGTTTAATGTGTACTCCAGCTGCTCAGAACTTAGATTCTTTGTGCAGTGCCCAGACATATTTGTGATAAAGGCATCCCAGGCAAAATAGCAGGCCTGAATGTTAGAAAACATAACATTAACATTTCCATTGCAATTCTGAAATACTATTTAATCTTTTCTTTTTTTTTTTCTTTCTTTGCCCTCCCTCCTCATCTCAGCTTTTATTTGACCAGTATCTATGACCATTCAATATTTGAAGCCTTCAGTAAAGTGGTACAGAAGCTCATTCCACAACTGCCAACCCTCGAAAATCTACTTAATATCTTCATATCAGTAAGTGTTTATCTAACAGAACTGTGAGTGAAATATGCAGAATGGTAAAGCAAGTCCTTCTGCTAAAGATTGCTGGCTAGGTCTGCCCTTGAGAAATTTGGGTGGCACTCATGTAGGTGTACTATGCTGACCTGGTTTTCTATATTAAAAGCTCTTTACCACAGCTAAATTGTACTGGTATGTGCTTTGTGGAGTTTCTCTAAATATTGATAAAGTGTAGTTTGCCTGGTTATAACAGCTGATACAGAAATTTCCTGCCAGCAGGGTATGCTGATTACTTTGCTAAGGCACTTAGTAGTCTAATGTAGCTGTACTGGCAAGAGACTTTTTTGGCCTTGAACTCAGCTGTCTATTTCAAATGACCTGTGAGACTTTTGCCCTTATTCTTTTAGTGTATGCGTTTGTTATGGAATTAGTGACATAGAAAGTTGCTGCTCTATACTTTTAATCAAATAAAATATCATCCTACAGACCAGACCGTCTCATTTAAGTTGTCTATGAGGCTGTTGCAGGCACGTGGACAACAAAGAAAAAGCCATTTATATCCAAGAGGACCTGTGCACTTAGACGTGTCACCCCCATGCTACCATATAATGCTTGTTTGCTGTGTTTGGTAGAGGACTGTAATAACCTGGCCCAGTAGATAAAAGGGCATGTTGACCTTCCTCTCAGTGCCATGAGGATGTGGAGTGTAATCCTGCTGCCAGAGGGATTGTCTGGATGTCCTCAGGACACTGTCCTGGATATTCAGACTAGCTAGGAAGAAGAGGTAAGGAATGCTTCTGGTGCATAGATAGAAAAGAAGATTTGCCAGTAGTGTATATGTGGTTACTTGAACCATGGAAGGCTTCTGAACTTTGTATGAGCACATGCACTTTGCCAAAGTGCTCAGTTACAAATGGCATTGTGCTTTTCCATACTCATAACTGTCATAATGTGGTACCTTTCATGGATTTTTAAGTTCAGAAGCTGACTTAGTTGCTCTGCATGTTAAACTGCATGGCAAATGCTTCCCACAGAAACTGAACTACTGAGATACTACAAGCATAAAATTTAACTGTCAGCATACCACTATGAAATATCTCATCTCTGAGCCCAGTCCCTTAGGTGGATGTGAGTTACGACTTTTCTGGAGTTAATAGAAGCACGGAAAAGGTAAATTGCTGAATATGGATTCTGGAAGCTTAGTAAAATGTAACCTTAACAATGATCAATTAAATAATAAACTAAAAAGAATTGTAACAGAGTCCCCAGTTTTATTTTTGTCAGCTATGTGATGTTGATATGTACTATGGCAGCAAGGGTATTGTATTTATAAAGTATACGCCCTAAAATCTTGAATCTCTTAAGCCTCTAAATTGCTTATATTTAAACCATTTTCTGCTACTAAGAATGTCAAAATGTATGAATTCTACTTGAGATTTAAAAAATGCAGTTATTTTAGAAATTCATCCAAATTCTTTCTCTTTCTGAAGAACTCAGGCATTGAAAAAGCTTTTCTCTTCGATGTAGTCAGCAAAATCTACATTGCAACAGACAGTTCCCCTGTGGACATGCAGTCGTATGAGTTGTGCTGTGACATGATTGATGTAGTGATAGATGTTTCCTGTATATATGGGTAAGTGATGAATACTCTTAGGAAAAAAAAAAGTCTTCAGAAGTTGTAGGATAGGTTGCAAATTGTGCAAGTGGTGCTGGCTTTGTCATGTAGCAAAATACTGTCGATTGGTCTTTAGAGCACATTGGTTTTGTAAGTAACTAAAATAAATCCAAATGATTTGGCAGCATTTATACTTGGTTTGTTTCCCTCCACTCCTAGCCCTAGACAACTGTCTGGTATTTGTAGAAGTTATGTTTCATGTAAAATATGAATACTGCTGTGTCTTGTTTGGTGTGATGGATGCAAGTATATAAATACCTGCAAATAATTGGGGTCAATAGCATGCCATAGTTTATAAGTGTAACTTGTGGTGACATTGTTTTGAGACTTGCTGCAGTCTGAACAGAATAACGTTTGCGAGGTCAGCTCATCTCCTGCTGACTTTCTCTGAGGGATGCATATAGTGTTTATATCTCGCAATTTACAGCAGAATTACATTTCACACTGGATTTTTGAAGTAGTTCCAAAGAAGTGGTAACTTATCTTAGAACTGTGGTTGTAGCCTGGAAAATGCGGTGCTACCAAGAAAATACCACAGCACTTAATGGTCTGTCTCCTGATGGGTTGATCTGTGGTTGTATAACTGTTTGGTTTAGGGTTTTTTTCAGGAGTGCTTAGAAGTAACTTGTGATACATCATATGCTTCTATTGTAATTTAACTAACGCTATAACTTGAAGATAGAAAACAGCATGCTCATCTTAAATGCAGGCTGGTTTAGCTTAAGACCAAAAAATGTCCTGCTCCTTATTGCATCCTCTGCCCCAGCCTCACTAAGGAAGCCTTTGTATTAATTTACCAAAAGTAATTTCACGGAGATATCACTCCACTGATATCAAAAAGAATGCACACTGGTAGCTTGCTCTTAACTGCTCATGTACAATAGACAGTATCTAATGAAGGCCTCTGCTCCATTTAGATCTAGCTTTCCTGAGAAACTTAAGGTCTGATAATGGTCTTACTCATTGATACTATTAAGACCTGCATCGGAGGTTCTCCATTTGCTTAACGTTCAGTATGAGTAATATTCTTCTAACTGCATTTAACAGCTATTTGTCTTGGAAGTTACATATGCATGCCTGTTAGGTTATGCCTTGGGTTAACTTGCTCTTTTTTAGGTTAAAAGAAGATGGCACTGGAAGTGCTTATGATAAAGAGTCAATGGCAATTATCAAGCTCAATAACACAACAGTCCTGTACTTAAAGGAAGTAACAAAGTTTTTGGCATTAGTTTGCATTCTTAGAGAAGAAAGTTTTGAGCGCAAAGGTAAGGACTTCCCCGCCATTGAACAGCTTTTATCTAATATTTTTTATCAGCTGTAAAATATTAATGTGACTTTACAAGTCAGCTTGATTTTTGTGTGACTCAATTTGTGTAATTTCTTATGGGAGGAATTTTTTTATTTCTTGGAGATAGACATAATGAGGTCTTATTTTTAAATTTGTGAATCATCACTTTATCACTGTCCTCCTGCCAAAATGACTTATGTAGCTAATGTGAGCTCTGTCACTACCATCTGTTCTAGTGGAATCAGTAGTATGGAGTAATGGTCCCCTTACCTACTGTTTGATCATGAATATACACCTTGCATTCCAAATGCGTACCTTGTTTTCAAAAAAACGGAGACAATCTGAATAAATACTAGCATCAGTAAAACCGAGTCCAAGTTCATACTAAATAAGTAGCAGAAGTGGTTAAATTTTATGTTGATTTTGAAGCTCTGTTTACATAAATACGCCAATCTGAACAGTTTTTCCTCTCCTTGACAGGTTTGATAGACTACAATTTTCATTGCTTCCGCAAAGCCATTCATGAAGTTTTTGAAGTAGGTGTTGCCTCCCACAGGATCTGCAACCATCAATCAAGCACCTCAAATATGAAAGCAGTGACTCACAATGGCACACCTAGGAATGCAGTCTAGAGGAAAGCTAAAGACCTTGGATAGACTTGTCAGCTCTTCACTCCAAAGTTTTGTGGAACAAGAGAAGAGTAGTCTGAAAGCCTGAAGTATGTTTCAGAGGAGGAGAGTGGTCCTAACTGTGGCACAGAAGATTGTAACTCATGTTGGGCAACTGAAACCACTGTGAAAATACTTTGAGGCCAGTGGAGTTAGAAATACCAGTTTAAAATCAGCTATATTGCAAATGCAGTAGGTTTTCAGTTTGGAGTCCTCTTTTAACAATCTATGTCTGACTGATTGCCTGGTCAAAACTTACAAACAGTTGAGTTGAGTTTTGTGTGAAACACTGAACAGTCACTTGCTTAACTTTTAAATTTTTTTAAAAAATTAATCTGTAGAATATCCTCTTTTGCTTAAGTTTACCTCCTGTCATGCAGAAAAAAAATTGGTGTTATTAAGGCTTGTGAAACTCAGGCTTTTTGCTTGCTGAGGCTGGTCTCACAAATCATTCCATTAAGTAGTTCTTGTTCTCGCTGATGTGCTCATAGTTCTCATGAATTCTGTGCTTGTTAAGTGAATCCAAGATAGAGCTCTGTTCTAGTGATAATGTGTTTGTTTAGAGAACTGACCTGGAGCTTCATTTTGAGAGATCATGATACTTTGCTTTCAGACCATGCTTCTTGGTATGTCCCCTTTGATGGAAGGGAAGGATTAAAATCAGAAATAAACTACTTGCTCTCTTTTGCAAAAATACGGATGTCATAAATCTGTGTGATTAATCCTATTCATGAAACAACTGCATGGCTAACTAAACTGAAATGTCTGCCATCTGTTGGAATAAAGCAACCACTTTCAGCTATTCCCAAGCAAAGAAATGACAAAGTTACTGACTTTTGATGGTGGATCTTTTGCCACTCTCTGACTGATAATCAAGACAATTCCTAGCAAAATATCTGAGGGTGTTATCTGTGCATGGCAGTTAAGTTCACTGTGCCATAATTTACTAATAGTACTGGATTTTGAAAGTACATTGATTCTGTACTATGGCAAACACCTTCTTGTTTGTCGCTGTGCAATCTGACTAGATTAGTGGTTTTTCTGATTTTGTGAACTCTTCTGACTTACGTACTATGGGCAGTATATCTGAATTCTTTAATTTATTGGTATTAGTACTGCAGATGTCATCCTGTACACCAGCCTTGCTGTGCAGTAAGCCCAGCCACTGGCCGATAAAGACCTTGCCTCCTTTTACCTGTCCCTATGTGTGTATAGGTGTTGCAAAGCCATTGGACCAACTATTCAAGTCCCACTATAAAAGTTTCTGCAAGAACAACTAATTGAAGTGATCCCTGCAACTGGTGTATTTATATGGTCAGAAATAACCATGGGATTGCTTCTTTGCTTATAGAATGAACTTACATTGAACTATGTAAAAATGAATATATATGCATTAACATTGGGGTATATGCACATACTGTGTAAATGTGTTTTTTACAGCAGGAAACTGGAATTCAAGTGCTCTAGGTCTGTTCTCTTAAATCTAGGCTGCGCCCCGTTTTGCAAATGGAACTGCAGAGCTTTTTTTAAGAAAGTGCTGCAGGCTCATAAGATTGGGTTTTGTAGTTTGCAACCACTATCACAGTTCAGATTCTGAAGGTAAGAGGAGAAGTAATTGGGAAAATAACAGGAAGAAAGAATCCCCATCTGTGCAGTGAGTTTTCCAAGTTCTAAGTACATGTGTATGTTCTCCTTCTTTTCACCCGCTACAGGATTTTGTGCTAATAAAATGAAAAAAAAAGTGTCAAACTGTAACACTATTGTTTCTGCTTGTGTTTATAGACAAAAGTCTATAAAGGCCTGTGTGATTAAGCAAACTTTTAAAAGCCATGTTATCTTTATGGTATACTTTAAAAAGTTAAATACCCCGTTCCCATTTAGTCAGCCTTAGCTTTCATCCTAATTAAAAGCTGACTCAAAATTTAATACTCAATTTTCAGGCAATGACTCTAGACATTAAAGGCATATAAATGAACAAGTGACTTGTCTTTTTCATTAATAGTGAGCTTTAGACTATGTTCTGAAATTCTGCCTTCTGGTGTGCATGTTGTGGTGGCTTTCTGTGTTTGGATTTGTTGGGATTTTTTTGGTCAGCATTTACCTTTTTCTTGAATGGTTGCATCTACTAAAGGTAAATGGTAGCATCTCAGAAAAGAATACCATCGTTTTCACTATTACCTGCACAATATTAGCTTTAAAAGTTAAATTTGTCTCTAGTTAGTTTACTGAAACTAGTGTTCTGAACTAAGTCAGATGCTGTTATACAAAGAGAGTGTTACTAACCTGTTGCTGCTTTAGTGAGACAGCTTTTAGCTTCTGAAATTTTTATGGTGCCAGGAAGGAGGAAGGATAGGAATTAGGCTTTATTTTCTCCCTTGTGAAGGAACTTATCTCTCCTTCCTGTGCTGACCTGCTGCAGGGAGAGATCCTATTAGAGAAAAGGGAAGGCAGTATCACAGTATCTCCAATAAAAGAACTGAAAGTGTAGAGGAAACCGTCGATTCAGGCTTCATCTTTCTGCCTTTTTTTTTCCTTTTTACTCCTCTGAACCTGTAGTGGTGTGAATGTTCTGCAATCTTTTTTTGCAAACAACTAAGGACATGTGCTTTTAAGGAGAAAAACAGTGCTGAGAGGGGAGGGCATAGGAAAAATGGTAACCCACCTGCCGAGAGAAGGAATAAAATTTCCTTCTCTTGAAGAATAAAGCAATCCCTTGCAAGGTACCTTTCACAGCTTTGCATTGTTTGGCACCAGGGAGTTGCTGATGACTGGCTGAATTTCCCATTGGCAATTACACCAGCTGTAGCACAGGAGACGGATGGAGGGAAAGGCCAAGCCTGGGAAGAGGGGGCAGAGTAATCAAAGGTGGTATCTCTCTAGTGTCCTGAAGGTCTAAATACGCCCAGCATTTGGCTGGAAGGCAAAGCCGTCTTTCTCCCCTCTCAGACCTCCCCAAAAATCCCTCCTCACTGAGTCTCTTGCTCCGTATCTCACGGACAGCTGTCCGCGTGGGCCTGCACGGAGCGGGATCCTGCCTTCACGCAGCGGGAAGCGAAGCATGGGGGAAGCTCAGGTCGGCTGGCGGCCTGCGGCGAATGCCGCACGCCGAAGCGCACAGTGCGGGCGCTGCCGGAGTGCCGCCCGTTGGCTGGGGTTGGCGCGGGCGCGGCTGGTCCGGAGCGCCGCTCTCCGCCGCGGCGGTGGCCCCAGGCAATGTGGGACGTGCACGTGGGGCCGGAGCGGAGCTTAGCTCGGCCGCTGCTGTTGCTGTGCGCGGTGGCGCGGGCAGGCTTGGGGCGAGCGGCCGCGGAGGGCGGGCGCAGGACCAGTGACTCTTGACCGTCACTCGCCTGAGGTGAAACGCACGCGGAAGCTCTTGCGTGTCGGCGCTTGTACCGGCGCGGCCCGAAGTGCCGGAGGCTGGGAATGTGCCGTCTGGCCTTGGCAGTGGGTGGTGTGACGGTTGTTGGGAATTGTCGACCACTCGGAGCGAGTACGGCCGGACGCCTGTGTGCGTGGTCTTTTCTCATTTAGGAAAGATTTTCTGTTCCTTTTGGTGTGGAATAGCGGGTTCGAGTTTTGGGCTTTGAGCACCCACTCATGGTAGACGGCGCTCTGGTAACGTGTCTGCAAGAAGACTTCAAAAATGCATTTCCACTGACCCCTGCTGCTGTGCATATGGCCATCTTCTCCCTCCCTTTCCTTTTCTTGCTATGCTTTGCCTTCCCAGCACTGTTTTCTACCGTGACAGTTGTGGAAACGGGGTAGCAGGAGAAACATAGTCTTTTAAAAAAGAGTTCTAGAGATGCCTTTTCTGAATGCTGGTGTTTTTTTTGAGGTATACATTTGGTAAAAATCTCTTGCACTGTCTGTATAAACAAGTTGGACGCAGGACTTCAAGGGATACTATTTAAGTTTGCTTATGATACTAAATTTGGAGGAGATGTCAACTCCTCTGAAGGCAGAGGCCCTGCAGCAAGACCTTGACAAATTAGAGGATGGGGCAATCACCAACTGAGTGAAATGCAACAAAGTGTCAGATTTTGCACCTGGGATGGGTAACCCTGGACATCTGGACAGACTGGGAAACAAGAAGCTGAAGAGTGTCATGGAAAGTGAAAGTTGCTGTCTCATAATATATGGTTAAATCCATTATTAACAAAATGTTTTAAAAATCTTTTACCCTACAACATAACAAAGATAAAAGGAATGATGTTTAAAAAACAGTAAAAATTATGTTTAACCAGGAACTGACAACTGTTCAGGAAATGTAATTGAATGAGCATGATGCCTTAGGTTTTAACTTTTATATTTTTCAAATCCTGTACTGCCTAGTGTGTAACTCTGAAGTTTTGTGTGGCCTGTTAACTACTGTTGTCTCATGCTGGTTAGACATAACAAAGCCTCTCTAGGTTTGCTCTCCAAGGACATTTTGATTGTCCCAGGCCCCAAAATGTGTAAACTAAAAGCCTCTGAAGAGGAGGGGCAAACTTGGGGTAATTACGTCATTAACTGAAGTTATAATTGGAGAATTAACCCTGATATGCAAATGGACCAAACTTATAAAAGTGTGAAGAACCTGTGACCCAGGGTCCATCTTGGGTGTAGTTTTTTGACTGCCCAGGGTGTACCTTTGAAGGTCCTTCAAATAAATACCTACTTTTATTCTCTTATTGTTGTCTAGCCTCTGTTTTCAGGTAGCCACCTTAAGGCATCAGTGTTGGCACCCCCAGAAGGGTCACTGGAATGGGCTCCCCAGGGCAGTGGCCATGGCCCCAACCCTGCTAGAGCTCAAGGAAGCATTTGGACAGAGGGTGGGATTGTTGAGGTGTCCTGTGCAGCACAGAGGTTGGACTTTGATGATCCTTGTGGGTCCTGTTATAAACGGAGTCAGAAACCTTTATGAAAAACGTTAACTTGTTTATTAAAAACAGCAGCTGGAGATGGAGAGCTGGGGTAGGCCCAGGTCCCGCATGACAATCCAGAAAACCCAAAGAAAAAAATAGCACCACACGTGGTACCAAACCTCCTTCCTGCTCACAAAGCCACTGGAAAAGGAGAGAACCCCCTCCCAAGTGAGGTCCTTTTATAGCCGCAGAGGGATTTGGAATCCACCAGTCCAGATGCTTGCTGCTGGAGACCTCTGATTGGACCATTTTCAGCGCTTCTTATTGGTCTATAGCGAGGAACGTTCCTGTCCAGTCATTCCTGAGGGACTTATTCCATTGTTGGCTAGTTGTCGGGGGTGCTGGCTTGCAGTGCTTCTGGAAACTAATTATTAATTCACAGAGTCTCTGTTGTTTCATAACCTAAGAATAAGAAACCTGCACATCGCTTCCTGTACACCAGAATGCTTTAAATAACTTAATAACTTCACATTATATCAACTAGTCTACGAAAGTCAAGTTCTTCATAACAGGTCCCTTCCAACTCAGATTACTCTATTGTCTTGGGCTGACTTTATGATGTTGTATCCTCTATCAACGCTGTATGCCTAGACGTGAAGCTTGTGCCTTTCTGTGTGTTTAAAACTGGGTGTGAGAGAAAGAAAAAAGAACATACAAACTTTTCAAAGCAGTTTGTGCTCCAAGGTCACACTTCTCCTCTGCGGTCTCCTGCTGCAGCGGCAACAGCAGAGGAATAACCCTTCCTGCTTTTCAGCCAGCTCTTGGCTCTGTTTCTCTGGAGAGAGATGGGGAGTTAATTTTTTCCCCCCGAGACTTTGGTTTCTTCTTCTTCTCTTGTGGAACTGTTCAGAACACCAAAACTCACTGGGAGAATTTTCCACCAAGGTCTGGAGGGGGCCTACGCTGACCCAGCTCTGAGGAGGAGGGAGACCACACCCACAAAGGACTCTGAAAATTTACCAGGTTCTCTCCACAACGAGAGATTTTATTATTTAGCATTATTCTCTTCCTGTGTGTGCCATGCACTGTGTTTGTTAAATAAATAGGTTTTTTCACTTTTTCCTCTGAGGAATTTCTTCCTGAACCTAGTGGGGGAGGGGTGGCTGTAACCTGCCTTCTATCAGTGACGTTTGTTTCGTGTGTTCCTCCAAATTTGTCTCAAACTGGGACATCTATGATTCTATTAATAGGATTTTGTCCTCCTGTCAATTCATTCAAGTGGAGAGTAAATGTTCTTTTTTGACCAAGATCCACTGTGTTAGGAATTTCTCATTTGTGTTATGAGCAGAGAATTTTTCCTTATCTAGAATTATTATTATATTTCCTTATTTTCATTATAAATGTTCACTTCATTTTTGCAACCACATGATATCGTTTTTAACTTCAATATTTTTTCTTGCCATGTGAATAGACCGTCATAAGGGAGGTAACAGAGATGACAGAGCCGAACTATTTTTGATAATGGCTGATGGTATGAAGAGGGAGAGGGGCATGAAGTTGCAGCATGGGCAGTTCAGATTTATGTAGCAATGGGGAACAAAAATGCACTGACCTCCTTCTTTCTTGCTCCGAAGAAGATCATTTTATTGCAGCAAACCAGCCTTTTTGTGCTCCAAACTTAAGCAAAACAAGTATGCATTGGCTGACTGGCACTGTGGTGTCACCTCTCCTGCGTCCCTCCAACCAACCACCTCCTTGATCACGTAGTGTCCACATGTCTGGCCAACCAGTCACTGCCCCATGCAAGAGGCAACCACACACCAGCCACACAACTTGTTCTCTGGTTATAGCTGAACCTTTCCCAGAGTGCTTTTTGGTGAACAAGAGTGAACAGAAGTGAACAGGATTTAAAAGGCAAAAAGGGCCCTTATTCTGTAAGGCTTTTCTTACCTTCCACAGATTTAGATAGTAAGTAAAACTCTTCATTGTAAGAAGGTGATGCAGTACTTGAAACAAGTTACCTTAAGAGTTGTGTGTCTCCATCCTCACATGTTTTCAATTTTCAGCTGGGAAAATCTAGGGCTGACCTGAGCTAGTGTTGGTGAAAGTTTTGAGAGAGTGGTTAGATGTCATGAATGACATCCAAGGGTTCCATACATCCAGCAGTTCTGTGAGGCTGCAAAATATTTTTAACTCTGCTAGTATAAGCAACAAATGATACATTTTCTAAATTGCAGCTTATATGCAATTCAAAATATAATATTATTGAAGAGAGATCAGTGACAGGACCACCAGGCATAGATGTGTGGTCTGTAGCTTGTACTGTGTTTAAAAGTAATGAAATATTTGGGGTTTTTTTTCTCTAAGTGTTTCGGTACTATTCCTCAGGGAGCAAGAAAATGTCTCATTACTCTTAGGAATAAAGCTTTCTATTAATGTTAACATTGTACAGGAAAAAGCAGTAAAGGCAAAATAAAGAAAAATTAAAAAAAATTATTGTATATAAAAATATACAATATTTTTAAAATTAAAGGCAAAATAAGTGTGTATCTCTATATCTTTATAACTATTTCTTTAAATATGACCATGCTAAGTGCAATTATGTCTGGATTTAAGAATTGTCATACTTCACTGCTCCTGAGCTTTAAAGCTTTATGTTGCTGCCCAGTTTGGTCTTAATTTGTGAAGAAATACCTCTTAAGCATGAGAAGAAAAGAAATACCTCTTTTTTTTGGTTTTAATCAACCCTAAATTAACACTAGGTTGTTTTCTGTGACCATGTGGAAATTCATGTAAATATGGTAGTGGTGGATGTTTGTGTACAACTTTATTAATGGCACCATTATAAATATGTAGACTTTGTAAAACTAGGAGGGAAAGCCATGTGACAGAGAAGATTTCATAGTCTTGATATGATTTTATTTGAACTTTAAAATTCTTCCCAGTTGTAGTCAGGAAGCAGATGGCTTTTTGAGTATAAGAGTTTGTTTTAAATACAAGCATTTTTGTAATTCTAAATAGAAGCTGAAGTTGCTACTTTTCAGTTTGGATATTTTCCTCTTCTGCACTCTGCTCTGATACTTGCTTGGAAAGCTATAATTTTTCTGGGCATAAGCACCTAGTGTTTTGTTTCTGTGATTTGCCTTCCAGATGGTTGTGTTTGGGGACAAATATTAATTAAAGGATTTTTAACCATTTGTCATGAAAAGAAAAGTCACTGAAACAAGAAATAGCTTATGATCTGCTTTTTAAAACCTCAAATTTCATTATCTCACAGATTAATAGATAAATATCCTATCATTTGATATTTGAGTTTCAAAACCTGCTGTGAACTGAGGTAATGTATTCTATACTGGATGTAAGCTACTCTGATGTTAATTCCCTGCTTTTATGTCACCTAGGGGCAAATAAAAGAGAAGCTATTCCAGTCTGTCTACATCTTGCTTCCGACTTTGATTTTTACAATACAGGTTTTTTTGTTGATGTTGTGCCCATCCCTCTCTCGCACCATCGATCCTCCCACCCACTCCCAGATATCTCTCAGGCTGCTAACTGATTATTCTTTACCTGAAATCTGTGAGAGAAAATCAAAGAGGAAATATTTGCATTTGTAAGCCAATCAAATGCAAGTGTTTTGAGAGATTGATAATTTTGATTTCCATTGAAAGCAAGGGAAAATCTCACTTCTCCATGTGCATGTTCACTCTTAAAATTCTGTGAAGCTCCGAGTGTCACCTTTCTAGTGCCCAGGATCTCAGGGCTGTCGCTGGTGTCACAGGTCACGTATCTGTTAGCTTGCACTCACTGAGCTGGTATGAAAACATGTTCCCGGGCTGGTCATGTTCATTGCTCAGTCATCCTATGAGCTGCTGCAGTCACTCAGGGTTTTAAATTTCATTTGAAGATCAACCACATGTTAGGCCAGACAGTTTTTGACCTGGAAGGTAATTTGATTTGCAGTCTTTCCTCCCCCTCACCCCTTCCCTGTTTGCTGTTGGGTTGGTTTGGTTTTTGTTGTGTGGATTTTTTAAAAAATATACCCTTTGATATATTCACTATATATGCTATTTGATATAAATACTGATATTAGTGGCTCTTGAAAAATGACACTGTGTAGAGCAGAGGTTATATTACAATTTGGAGCTACTGGGTGATGAACAGATGGATTTTGGTCCCTTTGCAGGATGACCTAAATGTTACACAGACAATCATTGTGGGACAGTGTCTTGTCATTTCAGTTCACTAGTTTTTTTCAGTTCACTAGTGTTCAAAGACTGATAAGAGATTAAGGAAAAAAAGACCAATATCAAAACCAGAAAAACAGAGGAACCCCTAAAAGAGTACTGTTTAAAATGAAGGAATTTATTTAAAAAAAATTACTGGGCAATAGCTACCTTTCTTTTCTCATCCAAGTACGAGGTACACACTTTATCAGACTGCTGAAGGAGTGACTCCGTAGCAACCTACTATTGGCTGATAGATCCAACCCCCAACGTTTATAGTTCCTGAGGGAGTTTGACTTCTTCTCGATAAAAATTAATAATAAAATTTAAAGCTTTTATCAGGACGAGGTGTTTTACTTTTTATAGTTATACCAGTGATGAAGAAAGCCAGTTGAAACTGTTGAAAAATCAGAGAAGATGTCATAATTAGAAGATGTCATAATTAGAACACCAGTGTAAATAATCTTCCAAAGAACTCTTTCGGATTTAATTCAAAGACTATATCTTGCTGGTGTCATTAAGGAATGGTGCGAAATGTCTCACATTTATCCAGAAATTCAGGGGATGAAGTACCTCAGTGTGAATAGTCTTCTGTAGACTTTTTCCTAAATAGTATACAGTAGAGTTAAATATTCCTCCACACTCCATGCACTCCCCTATCCTCCCAGTTCTTGAGTGACAACTCAAGACCTTTACTCCATATTGTGGAAATAACAAGAGAGACACCTGCAGTGTCACAGTGGGCTTGATATATTAAGAACCTTTAGATCTCTTGCAAGGTAGAATATGAAACTAGCAGAAAGGAAACCGGTCCAGACAGAGAGAAAAGCATTACTGATTAATTACTTGTTTTGTTCCACAATCTTCCCTTTCCCTAATCTGAATCAAAACTCTAGAAATATTTTTCTCTGTACTTTGTTCTGATAATTCTGAACTGATAATTTGGCTTTTCTGCACATTTTTCTTCATCCGTAACATCTGTTCCAAAACAGCCAATTAGAACTGTGCTAAGCTTTCTCACTGCCAGGAGTAAACAGTAAGAATTATTCAGAATCCTTTCCCACTGGGCTGTAGTCCCCATATTTATCCTGTTCTCTGATGTATCAAGAAATAGCTACTAGCAAAGATGCTTTACTTGGAAATCCCACTTCTTTTTCTTCCTGTATGTCCTGGTTTGAGACAAATTAGGAGGAAATGTCCTGAGATGAACATATCCTCTAATGGAAGGCAGGTTTTGGCAGCCCCTCCCCCCAGGGTTCGAAAGGAATTCCTTGGAGGAAAGTGAAAAAAACCCCTGTTTATTTAACAAGCAGGGTGCACACAGGCACAAGAAGGAAGAAAAAAAAAAGAATAAGGTTAGATTATAAACCTCTTGCTGTGGAGAAGACCTAGTAGATTCAGAGTCCTTTCTATAAGTGTGACTTTCCTCTCTCTGGAGCTGGGGTGAAGCATGGGCCCCTCCGGGCTGCAATGTGGGGCCTCCCAGTGATGGTGTTCTGGACTGGAGCAAAGCTGAACAGTTCCAGGAGAAGAAGGAGAAGCAGCCACAATCCCAGGACAATGTCTTGCCTCAGCTAATGAAAGAGAAGCTAGCTAAAAAAGCAAAAGAATGCAACTCTCTTCCCTGCTGCAGAGCTGAGAGCTGGGGAGAGAGTGAGTGAGTTATCTGTGTTTTTGAACACAGGCAGCCAAAAGAATTCCACTGGTTTTCCCTCACTTTTCCTGGACCTAGCTTAAAGGTAAAGGATTCATGTCTGGGCAATAAGCAGACAACAGGGAATACAGTATCATACAGTCATCCCAGGACACTGTGAAGGTTCACAAACTTAGAAGTTGCAAACTCTTATGGGCAGTATGGTGATAAATGCTGGTTTACAATACTGCTGTAAGGAAGCTTACTTTTTTAACTGCCTTTTTTTGCTGTGTTTTGTTCTGTACCAGAGTCAGTACAGGAAACAGAAATGACGAGTTCAGTACTGTAGGTAAGAAACTAGACAGAACTGACATGTCTATCCCTAATTATGTATCAGTGCTTTTAATTTTTTAGATGTCTGTGCCGTATAGTGAAAATCATTTTGCTTTAGAAAAATCCATACTTTCTGTGTAAGATATCACCCTAAAAGGAAAAAACGGTCACTTTTAAGGTTCAGGGTTATTGAGTAACTGACTCATGTTGAAATACCAAGTAAAATTAAACCCACTGGTGGATAAAAGTGGTGTGACTCCATTTCACTCTTTCTGGCTTACAGTGCATGCAGTGCCCGCCTGTGACATAAAGATAGTTTATTTTTCATGCCCTCTAGATGGCTGTCTTGTTCTCTTTGAAAGAATATTAGAGTCTGGTAGAGCTGTAAGAGAGAAAGTTTATCTAATTAGTCTCAGTTCTTACATATTTGTGTATTTGCAATATACTTTAACGTTTATGACCAAAAATTAGAATATGTGACTATTGAAAATTTGTTGTGAGCAGCTGTCAGCCGATATATCTTCTGCTTCTGGGCAGGAGGTGAGTGGATAAGTACTAACTTGGTTCAGAGAATTGAAAGTATTTCCTAATAAACTTTCCATTATATCAAAAAGCTGCTAATTTATTGCACAAGAAAACTTACATAATTGATAATAAATTGCCAAAAACCACGTTAATAAAATCACATTTTGGATCACCCATCAGCAGCGCAGAGTGAAAACCTCCTGAGGTTTTCATTTCTTCCTTGTTAAAAAACATAAAATTTTTGGTTCTTGAATTCATTTTGCTAGATAAACTATTTAGTGCAGGAAGGAGCAAGTTGAGAATTTGCTAGTCAGGTGACATCATTACTTGTAAGTAAATCAACTTAGAATGGGACCTGGTATTTGTTGTGAGTTAGTGCAGAGAGGCATAAGGATCTATTGCCCAGAGTTTTGAATTGTGACTGTCTTGGTTTGAAAGACAGGGGTCTGCCAAGGAAGGCAGTAACCTCCTTTGGAATGGAAAATACGACCCCTTTCCCTCCAGGTTATTATAACTTTGAAATTATGTGGCTTTCAGGCAAAGATAGGAGATAAGGAATGACAGTTTTTATTAGTGTGTGTATATATATGTATAACAAGGCAAACAAACAACAACTGCAGCAACAACAAACAGAAACCCAGCAGCAGCCCTCTCACAGCTGTCAAGCACTTTCCCCTTTGGTGTAGTTACGGTCACAGCCGGCAGGGGCGCGGTTCGCGCCTGGCTGGGTTGGGTAGGTGCAATGATTCCCCCACGGCTGCAGGGGGCGCTGTGGCGCGAGCTCGGGCATCTCTCTCCATGCAGTAACGGCTGGTGAGCTGGCGAAGAAATGGAGAAGGGGCTTCCTTTGCAAACCCACAGGGGCAGCTGGGCCCAGTGCCCCTCCGGACAGCGAGATGGGCTGTAGCAGGGACTTCGGAGCAGCAGGCTGAAACAGCAGAGGCGAGCAGACCCCTGGGTGGCAAACAAAATGTAGCAGAAACTCCGCGGCCACAGCAGGAGCCACAGGGGATCGGGCGGACACAGAATGTCGAGTTACAGTGTAGCAAAAAAACCCTAAGCAGCAGCAGAAAACAGTGAGGCTGGGCAGCGGCAGCCAGGCTCCCACAAACAGCCAGGAGACACTCCCTCTGAGAGCCGGGGAGACGGTCGGGGTCCCGGGTTTTCCCCTGAGGCACCCCAGTAGATGGCGCGGGTCCTTCCCAGTGAGATCGGGTGTTAATAAGGTCCCAGTTCAACGGCTGCTCTTAGGAGCAAAGCCTCACCCACAGTAAGGAAGAAGTAGTAAATTCTCCCCACAGGAACAACAGCACTGTCTACTCCGGTTCCGAGAGCGAGAGAAAGCGAGGAGCTGAGCCCAGTCCCTCACCTCCTAGCCAAAATCTCTGCACTTCCCAAGAGAAAGCCCCCGAGCTAAGACACTAGCCAGCTGCACCCTTCCCCTCAACGTGGCCACTTCTTTTGTTTCTGTTAAGTATCCTCATTACTATCTCTTAGGCAACAAATGGGAGAAAATTCCCTGACAGAAAGGGAAAAAAAAAAAAAAATCCTAACCTCCAACAATGATGAAGACTTTTCACACAGCTTCTTTTGTTTCTAAATGTCTTTACATATGTATTTTTTCCTTCTTCTGAACTACTGAGAGTGGAATTTTCTCAGTAAGTGTCACACTGAACAGGATGTGCTCTCCTTTCGACTGCAGCACTGATCTTAGGGTGTTTAGAAACTACTGTTTAGTTAATTGCTGTTAAAGACAATTGTTAAGGCTGATAACTTACATGATTTACCCGTGATTAAAATAATTGTTTTCTGGAAAAGACTCCCTAATAAATCAATGCTTCTGAAAGGGAGGTCATAAGATTATTAAACATCCTTCTGCTGTCACAGAGAAAGATGTAATTTTCCTTGAGTGACAATTAGCACAGTTTGATAGCAACTTTGGTTAGGAAGTGACTGCCTTAATCTGCCTCTCCTGCATACAGCAAAAGTAAATGCAGCAAAGGCAAATGCAGGGCTCTGCACCTGGGGAAGGATAACCCCATACACCAGTTAAGGGCAAGGGCCAACCTGCTGAAGAGTAGCTCTGTGGAAAAGGATCTGGGGATCCTGGTGGACAATGAGCTGTCCATGGGTCAGCAGTGTGGCCTTGTGGCCAGGTAGGCCAATGGGATCTTGGGGCATATGAGGAAGAACATTGCCAGGTGGTTGAGGGAAGTGATCCTGCTCTGCTACTCAGCCTTACTGAAGCATATCCGCATGACTGTGTCCAGTTCTGGGCTCCTCAGTTCAAGAGAGACCTGGAGCTCCTGGAGCATATCCAACAAAGGGCAACAAAGATGATGAAGGGACTGGAGCATCTCGCTTATGAAGAAAGGCTAAGGCAGCTGGAGCTGTTCAGCCTCAAGAAGAGACGATTGAGAGGGGTGAGAGAAGTGGTCAATAGCTAATTCACGTAAGCACAGTTAACTATTAGGAGCCAGCAAATGTTGGTTCTGACAGCAAATGTTAATTGCAAATGTTAGCCCTGACAGCAAATGTTAATTACAAAACCTAAGAAGCTGGACTCGCCCTAATCTTGTCAAGATAGGGGGAACAAGGATCACCTCAGAAACTGCTGAAGCATTCTTCGGAGGACCACGCATGCTCCAGAAAGAAAGGTGAAAAGTGCATCGTGTTGAAAACTACCAGCCATCATGAGAAAGACCCCTGAGGAAGAAGAGGAGCCTTCCTCAGTGTGACCACCAGAGTGCACAGCGCATGCGTGGCACAAATGATAATGATATTAATGACTTACAAGAAATAATTTGTATAACCACGCCTGTCTCAAAGAATGTAATGAATATTCATAATTTAACCCATAATAGTGTGTTGTAAGGTGCACCGGTGTGTGTGTTCGGAGGAGCGATCCCCCACACACCCGGTGCCGAATAAAGCAAGTACCCCCTTCTCTGACTCTGTCTCTGAAGTGTCTCCTGGCCTGCTTTGGGGCGATTCAGGGGGTCTTATTAAACTGTCAGTATCTGCAGGAAGGTGTCAGAGGCTAGAGCCAGCCTTTGCTTGGTGGTGCCCAGAACAGGACACAAGGCAATGGGCAGAACTTAATGAACAGGAAGTTCCAATGGAAGAACTTTCCTGGGCAAGTGACTGAGCACTGGAACAGGTTGCCTTGACCTGTTGTAGAAACTCTCACTGAAGATACTCCAGAACCATCTGGAGGCAATCCTGTGCAATCTTTTCTAGGACAACACAGTTTGAACAGGGAGGTTGGACCAGACAACCCATTGTGGTCCTTTCACACCTTATCCATTCTGTGACTCTCTGAAGGATAAGCAGTTATCCTTACTCCATGATTAGGATGAACCATGGTTGAAAAACATGATGTAAAGCATTAAGTGATCTTATCAGTCATTCATAACAACTCCTAATCATACCGACTTTTAATGAAAAGAAGCAAAATAATTGTTATTCACCACATGCACTTTGTGGATCACAATTTCCATGACACTAATGTGCATTAATGGAGTCTGTCAGCTTAGCCTGGCTGGTAATGGCTCACAGCACACCAGTCTTAAAGAATACCTTCATCTATTAGTGAATAAGTTAAATACATTTTTACACAAAATTATATCACAGAACTCTCTTAGGGAAAAAGAATTAAATACAGGGTAATTAAGTAACACAGCTTCTCAGGCTGTAGGAGAAGGATAAATGGTCAGTTCACGTAAAAAAATCAAAAGTCAAATAAGAGTCTTTTGAGGTGAAGTAAAAAATATCACAAGGTTTACATTTGACTTTATTAAATTATTTCTTTTTATAGAATTTTCAAGTCTACCTAATTTAAATATATTTCCAATGAAGTGGATGGCTTGGTAATATTATTAAAATTAGGTATTCAGGTTATTCTAACCCTGTACAGAAGCTACTATGTGTAACTCTTCCTAAAACAGGGAAAGTTTACTGCAATTTTATTGAAGTTTCCACCTCTTACTCTCACAGATTTTCCTTTTAATATCTGATACTAGAATGATAAAGTATGTATGTATATATGTATGTAGTTCTCTAGAAGATTGTTGTTAGCTCCTCTTTCTGTTTAGTTTTAAACATGTAGGTGCCATATCTGTAAGGCACCTTCAACATTCCTCATTTGATAGTCTAGTCATACTATCTATTTACTGTTGTGTCTAAAATAATTTCTTTATTTTCTGCTTTTGCTTGGGGATTCAGTCATCAGAACTATACATGCATATTCTAAATATTTCATCTTTTTACCATCATACTTCCTCTCTAGAAAATTAATTATAAAGTGTGCTAGCACTCAAGTGAATCTAGATGTTACATAAAGAACACTAAAATAACAAGAGGTTTCTAATTATGCAGAATAAACAAGAAAAAATAATATCATCACCACATGACACTGCATGTAATCCAGATATATCCTGAAATCGTGGGACATGTTATTAGAGAGGCATAACAACATGAAATATTTAAAGTCTGGTGTCAAGTTTGTCCGGAATGTTTGTTGAGTTGATGCTGCCAAACAATTAATAAATGGTAAAAAAATTGTTGGTACCAGTCTCTGTGTGTGTGAGATGTAACTGATACAACCCCATTTTGGTTTAGGTAATATTCATAAAATTCTAAAGGAATTCCTGTTCCAACAGTGCATAAGAAAATAGGTAGGGGGATAAAAAGATCTAGTTTTTATCCTAGCTGCTAAGGTGCAGCTAAACAAGTGAGTCACCTTTGTTTTTTTTAATGCTGCATAATTCCGTTAACGTGTAAAATAACAGAGGTCTGTTGCTTGGAAGAAGGAGGTCTACATCTGTTTATTAGGATGTGATAGAAGACTGTCTTAACTTATTCCTCCACATAATACTCTGCCTAAAGTTGTGTGACTACCTCACACCAAAAGGTTATTAAACATGGACATATGGTTTCTGTCCTGGTGGTAGCACTTAGTACTCTCACTGTAATGCACCAAGCATTTGGAGGAAGGAACAGGAATACAAAGAATAAATAAAAATAAATAATAAAAAAAGCACTGTAAAATGATAATGAGGGAGTATGCAGTCCCTCTCATCAAGCAGCTCACCAGAGCAGAAGTGTGGCCTCAGTCACGGCACTGTGACTCATTATTAGAATCCTTTGCCTAAAGGCTTGGTGCAGTGATGCAGGAGAACTTCACGCTGAGAAGCTGATAGCTTGTTGGAGTGACTGTGAAACTAATCAGGCAGCCGCGGCTGCTGAAGGCTTGCGTTTGTTTCCTGACAGACATATTCAGAATCAAACATTAAAACTATTGGGTTCCATGTATTTCTGTGAGAGCACAAAGCATCCCAGCTTATTGAGTATGAAATGTTGTTGTTGTTGTTGTTGCAATACTAAAAATTATTTTCATTTTTACCAGCTTCATTTCTCTGGGGAATAAGAAAACGTCCCTCTGGGACGGCTGCAAATCTGGCATTTTATTTTGTAAATTATTGCTCTGATTTGGACAGGGCAAGATGTTCATTTTCAACATTAGAATAATATTTTCCTATTAGCCTAGGAAAGGCATTACTAGAATGAATATTCTTCTGGTGCTGGTCTCCATCATTATAGTGACAGCACAGAAATTATAATATTAGCCTAATTCTGAACATTTCCTACCGTGTGCTCGTTTTCTATTCCTGATTGTTTCAGCATCTTTGCATAATGTGGCTGCCATACAACTCCTCTTGTGTAATGATAAAGGTGTTCATCATTGGTCACTTAATAATATCTAAAAGCCTCTTTAGGTTTGAATAAAATTCCAATTTCTTTATGTTCTTTACCATGTTGTGCCTTCTTAGCCAGCTATCTGTATCTATAACTATTCATCAGAAGAACAAAAATTTGATGTTAATTGGAAGCATGGGAGGCCTTCAGGGAAGGGAAGACTAAAGCCTGAGGAAGCCAAAAAAAGTGGGTTCACAGTAGGCTGTTATTTCAGCATTGTAGTTCTCATATCTTATGTTTTATGGCACAACATATATTCTGTCATTTTTCCAATGATGAATACTGGAAAGCCCTTGAATTTCTTTACTTTGACATGGGGAATTTAATCTTAAATATCTCGTGTCCATTGTACCATATGAAGAAAATGCCCACTGACCAGAATTTGGCTCCACAAACAGCTTGTTTACCAAATTGTGATAATCAGCAAAGGAAAAACACCAAAGAAAATGATGGTCTTAATATTCCGCTTTGTTAAGGATTTGAATGTCTTACTTCATTAAGCAACTGAGGCAGGCTAGTCTTTTTTCCTACAGAATACAGCAAGGAGAAGGTTCAGTTATCCTCATTATTGATAGGCAGGAATTCAAGTGCACGAAGAACTTGGCCAGTGGAAATTTAGATACACAGGGAATTCAAAGCTGACTGTCAACTGTGTGGAGCATTTCGGAATTAGGGTGATAGGTCCTACTTAAAAATTTATTGCCGAATGGTTTTTTTATGAGTTCTGCATTTCCTTTTTCTGAAGATCTGAGAGAAGGACGTGGTTCTTTATGCCTGTGTAATGACCAAACCAATAAAACTTATAGATGGCAGGAACAACAGTTATGGGTTCCCGCCATTTTTAGTTCTCTAGCTTGGAAACACGAGCTATCAAGGCTGAGTATATTGTTTTCTGAATCAAATGGTCAAGACATATGCTTTTGCTATCTCATTTTCTTTGTTGATTGTATTTGAAATATATTGAATCCAGGAATGGTTTGAAGAAAAGCACTGTAGGTTGAAATGTGATTAAACATATATAAAGTGAATATGTGAATAAACATATACAAAAAAAATATAAACATATATAAAGATAGTATAAAGGAGATCGTGTCGGAGGCTTTGATTTGCCTTATCTGGCTGAAATTATTTTGAAATGTAAGATAAACTCCACCCTCATATGTTCTTGTGACAACCTACTTGACATAAACAGCAGTTATATAGAACTATAATTTTAATTTCCTTGTGACTGGGTTTAAAATCTGAGCAAAATGAAGAGCTAGATTTGGATGTAGTTCAGTGAATTTTCGTCATTGCTTTATAACTCTACAGAGGCACATGGACTGCATATGCTTACTCAGATGCATACAGTTTTGAAATTTAAGTATTTAAAATAGTTTTGGGTAATCACTTAATCGTTTGGAGTTCAGAAAGCATTATTTCTACATATATATACTTTGTTGTCTTTGAAAATTTTATTGTGTTTTAGAATGGTAAATTACCAGAGCACTGTACTTGGCTAGAAATATTTGTGTATCTGGACTTACGGAGTGCTAAATAGTAATTTGCAAGCCTTATGGCTAGCATATTTGCCAATGGTTAGCAGATTTCAATACACAAACTGAAGAAATTTATAGAAAACTAATTTTGAGGATTTGGGCTTTGTTTCTGCATTGGATTTAGTGAAGCTGCTGGTTCAAATGGCATATTGATAGCACCAAATAACAACAGTTATTGGAATATTTTGCTCATCAGGGAATCCTTTCAAATAGTACCCTAATAAACTTAATCAAGGAACATAAATACAGTTTAAAAACTAGGCTTAATGCAAATACAAAGAAACTGTAATTCAGTATAACCAAGACTAAAATAGCTATCAAGTATGGTGTATTCTAGATGATGCTCATCGAATCTTGCATTTCAGTGACAGTCATCTGATCTACTTTCTGTACCTTGATGTTTTAGTGACTTGATAGAGTTTAATCAGTGCTGACCACAGCACATACCATAAGAGACAAATTTTTCTCTTCTTGTCTGTAAATTCTTCTCGGGCATATCTTGCTTGATTTCTGTTTGTATTCGTTTTAATGTTCTAAACATTAAAAACCAGTATAGACAATGTAATTATTGTCCTTGCTGCTGTTCACTTTTCATTTTCAGGGGTTTTTTATCACAAATTACACTGCAAGATTTATTTGTTTCTTTTGGTTTTGTTTTTTAACTGCCCTTTCGCAGCGAAAGACATGGTGAATGCTTTATTTTCCTCCATCTCTTCACTGTATTCCTTCTCTGAAATTTCTACTCAATCTTTCTGAAGAATTTCTGGTTTTATCTTTTAAAAATGGTTTAAATGTGTTTACAGTGCATTTCTTAAACATCTAATTGGCCAAAGCATTAGTTAAAACTTTTAGACTTTCCTCCTGCTCTACTTACTCCTTTGGAACTAAATTGAGAAAAAATATGGATACTTTAGTGAAGGGCAATAAGCTGAAAGAACTTTATTTCTTGGTTTTTAATATACACTGAAAACAAGTAGAATGCAATATTTGTTTAACATAGTATTCCTGTTTAGTTATTGAACAGCAGAGTAAGAAATCCCAGATGGAATTCTTTTGACAAGGTAAAACAGAATCACATACACTCCTTATTATTGCAAAAGTTTCTTTAATCACATTGTTTAAACTCTGCAATACATTGTAATGCTTATTAGTGTTTTTTCATTTTCAACTGTCAAATAATTCCTTTTGCTAACTCTGGGTAAATAACACTCTCAATACTTTTGGTTTTAGTTACAGATGATTTATATATGACTAGACAGCTGATAAAATAAAGAACTACTATCTTTTCCATTGCGTTGCGTTCAGAGGTTCGGATATGTTAATGCAATGTATTTAATTTGTAAAATTTTGTAAAAGCTTCTTCAACTAAAATTCTGTTAGTGATTCTTGTTGTTAATGAAAGGAAATGAAATGTTCTTTGACCTGTAATGACAACAGATGGTCTAAACCAGAAGAAATAGAAGTAGTCTCATAAGTCTCTTTTTGTTCTTATCTTCCAAAGAAAATTACATTATCAGAAGTCACTATAATTAGAAACAGTGGAAGATATGTTCTTTTCAATGGGCTTGTGTGATGAAATAAATATGGAATATCAGTTTGTCATGCCATTTCCAATAATGGTTCCCATTTTCAGATTTTCCTTGTTATTCTGTTTACCAGTTTGAAATTTGATTTGTTTTTGAGTCAGAAGTATTCTGAGAAAAGTGGGGAAGGATCTTCAAGAGACCAATCAAGAGGGCAAGGAATGTTTAAAAGAAAATATGTAAAGAAGTATATTTTTTTGTTGTTTGCTTGCTGGTTGTTTTTTTTACATTGGGAGAGGGGGGAGCACTGAACATGGGGCTGGTTAGGATCTGTGTCCTTTGGTATGAAAAAGTCTTTAAGATTTAAATTTTATTGCTTACTTTTTAAAAAAATTGAAACAAAGGAAGTAAACTGGCATACTAAGTATTGAGATATAGTCAGGTTAAGTGGTACTGGGTAAAGGAGCTAATAAAATTTAAGATGAGAAAAAATCTTAGCAATTCTGAACTATTTGAAATTTTAAAACCTTGACGTTTAATGTTTTAGGAGAGTTCAAGACAGATAACAATGGAAATATGACAAATACTGTATTTCAACCGTTAATGCTTTCTTGAACCCATTAACTTTTTAAATGTGACCTGTACTCAGTTAATTGGGTTGTCTGGAGAGGAAAATCTTCAAAAGTATCAAGAGACTGTGGACAATCTACTGTTGAAAATGGAGCACCTCTACTGTTAAAAAGTGCTGATGCAGTTCATTTGTGATTTTCATCATGTATCTAATTCGTACATATTTGGTCTTGTCCCCTTTCTTTTCAGACCAGTCTTCAAAAGCCTGCAGAATGTTTGTCATTAGCTTTTCTTTCCATGAGGATCCTTGCACATGATGAAATTAATTCTCTGAGTCTTTTCATAAAGACTTTTCATAAAGACTGAATTCTGCAAGTTTATTGTAATGGTGAAGTTATTTCTGCAATTCTTTGTTGATCCTTTTAAATAGGATCTAAATAGACAAAAACTATTTGTCTTCTGGTTGGTTTGATTAATTGATGCAAACTGCAATAACAGAATCGTTTCCTCTTTTCTTCTTTATACATGCACCCAGTTACTGCCGTCATCCATTTTCCCACAACATTGCGAAGGAAGCTTAAATTTGAGTGCTTCCCTAAGTGTCCCCTTATCTGTATCTATCTGTATCAGTATCTGTGCCTGTGTCTGTATCAATCCTTTTTTGATATCCACATTTTTACAGTTTGTTTTGTTAGAATATAATAAAATAGAACATAGCAGTGGTATGTTTTAAAAAATCCACACCACTTTCTATGCCTAAGTGAATCTCTTCAACATAAGGCTTTGCCAATACTATAAACAATAAAGAGAGAGAACTTAAGCTGCAGAGAGGTATGTTTATTTAAATAGTTCTGTGCATAAGACTTTTCCCAAAGCATAAGTGCTTGAAGAAAAATTGTGAAGTCTTATACTTTTATAAAAAATGTCTGAAGCCTCTTGGACTTATGGAATTTTAAGTACTGAAAGTATTATGATTTCTTTTATATCATAAACTCTGTATAATAAATGTTATTGATCAACATTTGGATACTTCATTGGGTTTAGCTAAGTAAAATTTCTAGATTTATATCAAATGCTTACTTGAAAATGTTAAGAAATGAATATGCTTTTCCTTCAGCGATATATTTTAGTTCTTGCTCCTTTTCCTTTACTCAGTATGGCCAATGTTGTTGCTTGGAACGTTAGTAAAAGTGCCCATGATTCCAAGATAGAAAAAGCAGATAAACATAAGATCAATCAGAAATCACTGCTTATAAGTTCTTGTACTTGTTTTGCCAATGAAAAAGGAAGGGGTGATCCTTATTGTATGTCCTACCTCCCTTAACCTTACTAGTGGTTGTAAATTATTGCTATTAAAAGAATGTGGTTCTTTCAACATAAGAAAATCAACATTTTAGTAAATTAGAGCAGGCAGCTTATCATGTGAAAAGCTGAGTCACTGGTTTATATTTAGATGATTTTTCTTCCCTTTCTCTAAAAGTTAGGACACTGGTCTTGCTATAATTCCCTAGCATCAAAATGTTTGCAGAAAATGAGTGACCACTGTATTTTAACACAGAATCTGTCCTTCGTTCCAGCTTCTCTCTGTAATGTGTGGTGGCTAAAACGGAATTCTGCTGGAGCACTTAGTCAGGAGGGCTGACCCAGCAGAGCACTATGTGTGTGACATATAATGAAAGGTTGAACTGTCTGTCTCTGAGGTGGCGTAGCAGATCAAATCACAGAGGATCAGGCGGAGATATGTTGCCTCACTCTGAGTGACAGAAGTTAATAATTAGTGACAATGATTGACAGATACACTCCGTCTGCCGCTCTGACGCCTAGGAGCAGTTATTCCACAACTATCTGCAGGCACAATGAACTCCTCTGGGAGAGAAGGATGAGCTGTGATTGACAGCTGCCTCCAAGAGAGACAGGCCACTGACAGTAAAGTCACTGTCAGCAAAAGTGTTGAAGTCTCCCCCTGTTCCCTGGAAGTTTCACTATCTGTATACATTTATTCTCTTTCATTTATCATGTCAGGTGGGGTTTTTAATATATTATTAGCCAGTCATTTTCTTAACTGCAGGGTTTTTTTTTCCAGTAGTAATGTAGCGATCCATACACAGTGAGATGATTTCACCTATCTGCGGCTGAAAGAAAGACTGTAGAGCAGCATACTGACACAGCTCTACCTAATTAACCTGTCTTTCTGTCTGTTGGGAAAGAAGAAATATTGCATTACTTTTTCTCTCTATTGAAATTTTGAAAGCTAATGTAACAATGATGCACTTTTAATACTTCCAAATGCAGAAAAAATATTTGGAAATATTTTATAATTTAAGTCTGTATTGTAGGTTGGTTTTGACAGAGATTGTAATCTGTGGGAATTTTTTAACATCATGCATAAAACTATGGTTTGTAATGTAAAATTGCACTTAAAACAACAAAGATAAACCAACTAGCTCCTGCATTCGGTGAAGTAGATATATGTAAGAAAATTATTGTAGCATGCTTAACTTATTCGTCACTTTATATATTATTTGTTCTATGACAGCAGGTGCCAATAACATTGATTTTTTGTGAGTTTCATTTCATAATAATAAGAGCCTTCAATATTTGGGAAGATTTAAAAGTGTAATCCTTTTTAGGTTTCCTTTTATCTTATTTTCTTTTTTTAAACTTACATTTGTATAAGCAGATAAAGTAACGTTTATCCAAACCTTGTATAAAATTGCAGGTGAGAAAAATTAGATACCAAGACCTTTCAATTTAACAGGAAGGAGGACTTACCATATCATGCATATAAAAAGAAATTTTGGATCCATTCATAATTGCCTACTTTCTTCCCTGTAGCATGTGAGATCACAGAAAAAATAGACTTGCTGCTCCAACAAATTCCCACAGATGCTGTAGTAGTACTTTAAGGATGTTATTTTTGCACTGTTTTGTGACAGTCTAAGGTAAGGTCTTTCGTTAATCAAATATTGTATACTTAGTAGAGGAGATCTAGGTCGAATTTTATTCCTGTTTCCTTTTTCATGTTGAACCACTCTCTACATTTTCTCTAGCCATACATTTTGGATTGCCTTGCTATGTAGAAAGCTACTAGTTGTAGAATGAACAAAATATTGGAAGAAACATAATTTTTGATCTTTTCATAACATCTCTTACTATATTTATAGTGATAAATGCAATATTTTAAATTTGAGTTTGTTTTTTAAAAAAATTGAATCAATTTATGAAGATTTTTAAAAAGTGATTAGCTAATCTTCATACACAGGTCTTTCATGGTGATAGACAAAGAGGAAATCAGAAAGGATTCAATCAAAATAGAGCATTTGCCTGTAGGAAAGCTTGGTTAGCTTACATCTTTACGTTAGAGTTCTCTTGCTCTATTATGGTGCTGAAATATCTGCTGCTGCTCCTGTAAGGTCAGGAAGGAAATAAAACCATGCAAGGTTGAGCAGAGCTATTCTGTATGGAAGAGCACCACCATTGCAATGTTCAAAGTAAAGGGTCCCAAAATCACTGTGATTCCCATTGGTGGGCATTCATTTACTCTAGATTTAAACATCCTCAAAATGTATTTTAGAATAGCTCCTATACAAAATACATGTGGGTTTATTAATGTATTCGAATATGGTTGCAGTGTTGTCAAAAGCCAATTATGACAAAGAAAGGCCTTTTGTTTATACTTGATTTTATTGTTTGCAGTTTTCCTCTGGTAAGGCTTTTCTATGACTGGTTTCTCCAGTTCTCATTCCCCTTCATAAAATGAAGAATGAATAGACTGACTTTTTTACTTTGTCGTTCTTTAAAAATAAAGCTTAAGGAAATTTGTGCTTGATGTGCACACTTTTATGCAAAAAGTAAGATTGGGAATTGAGGGTTCAAATGTTCATCAGTAAAATTGCATCATGTCTTGCCATGGTATTGAAGTATATTTTTCAAAGAGGCCAGTTTGAAATTACTGTTGAGTGGTTCTATGATTGTAGATTAAAGGGTTAGAGAGAATCAAACTCTGGCATTTCTACATAGCTGAAGAAGTGATGTGTAATACAATGACATTTATTTGGTCTGTGTTTCTGACAACACAAGGCTAACAAACCTACTTTTGTAGCAAAAATACAAGCAAATGAAAGGCAAAATAACTAACTTGACTAACGTCTATCAATTTTTCTTTCTAAAATCTGGTTTAAATCTCATCTAATTTTTGATTTATTGTGAAAAAATTTGCTAACCTTTTTTCTCTGTGATTTTACTGATTATGTGAGATTTATCACCATTGTTCAAGATCATGTCATGTAAGTTTATAATTTTCGAAGTCATTGCAATAAGGAAGCAGCACAAATAGAAAGTAAGCTATCTTTTGGTATAAAATAATACGAACTAGTCATAGTGTTTGCTGGGAACATACAGAATTATAGGACACAAGTGTTCACTCTTGCACTGTCGCTGTAGCCCAAAAGTGTTTGCTGCTTTGCTGATTTTCTGCTTCAATCTAAATCAAAAACCCATTTGGTACATCTAAAATAGTCAAACACTTCCATTTTTGTAAGAATGCATTAATTTCAAGTCCTTAAGATGTTAAACTATCACATCTTCAGCAGGTGAATAAATTACAAGTTCAATTTGTTAATAATTGACTTGGTTTCTTCCTTCCTAAGTCCAGGTGCTTGGATTAAATTTTCATTTTAAGATTTATTGAGATGTTTAATTTTTTCCTATGGCTGAATATTGACATTGTTGGACATTCTGGTTTTAGCTGCCGTTTGCATCTGAAATATATATGGGTTTGATGATATTGTTGAAGGAAGATTACAGCTCCTGTTTAGCAACATGAAATGAAACACTAACACAAGCTAACACAAAATTATTACGTTATCGCTACAAAATAAAATTCTTCAATGCCAAACTTTCCAAATAATAGCAATCTTTTATTTTTTTCAGCCAGGACAAAATAGAGGACAACCCTAAATTTTTGCCTGCTTGTTAGTAGCACCAGAACGCAAAAACAAGATGAATTTCTAAATCTGGGGTTTAAAAGCACTTTGGAAATGATACTTGTTTATATGAGTATATAAGCTTTCCTCAGTTTATTTAAACCTCATCTTGGTCTTCAAATTTGGAGTCCTCTAAACCTTGGAAAATTTGGTTATGAGAAGGGGTATTTTTCCCTTCTGTCTTGCAGGAGATTTTAGTGTTCTTTGGCTTTCCGCAAGAGAAAGAGATTTTATGACTAATCGTAGAGATGAAGATAGAAGGTAAACTGAGCTGGAGAGTGGTAGTATCTTCTTAACTCAAAGCTGTACAAAACTATGACTATAGGTGACATAATAAGTTAAGAAAACAGGAGAAACCCTTTCACTTATGACAGTTAAAATGTATCTGCCTGAGGGATTCTGGAATCTGACAGTTCTGAAATAATACAATTTAAAATAAGCAAAATGCAGAAATTTATAGGGTCATCTAAATCTAACTAATTCAAGGTATCCCATACCTTGCGTTAGTTATAATTTGTAGTTACTGAAGTGGTTACTATAGTTTAGTTACTAAATTTTGTTAGTGAGAGCAGTCACAAGTCTACAAAATTTTCATGTATTTTGCATATTGACTCTATCTTGCACTTAAGGAAAGCAGTAAGATTATAGTTGACTCTATTTTATTAATTCATTTCAAAATTCCAGAATTTGTGGAGCAACTGTGTTCCTGAACTCCCACTTTATGTTTTATGATAGATGAGATATTTGTTTTATTCCAAGTATAGATTTTGTCAACCTGGAAAAAGGTGGAAAATGGTATCAATCTGTATCTACACATAGATTAGAACTGTGAACACCTGATGTATTGTCTCTAAAAGAGGAAGCGTGTTCTCTAGTAAGAACCATCCTTTGTTTTTTTAAAGTTTTGTTATGTTATGATCAGTGAATTTTGGCTTAGATTTCCTTTACAATATAGTCTGTTCTCAGGAGTCCCATAACCAGTGCATCAAAGAAAAAATGAATACTACCTGCAATTGTCCTATATGTTGTTTCATTTTCAGTGCTGAATTTAAGTCTAAGGGCAGTATTTTAACAACCCAAGTATTCTGAATAACAAATAGGAAAAAATCCTCTTTATTTCTGGTCTTGGGTTTTTTTCACCTGTATTAATTTCTAACACCTCAATCAGCAAACGCACCATATTTTGTAGTGATATGACCAAGAAAAGCAGAATAATCGGTTTACCAGAAAATGGGAAAAATTAAAAAAACACCTCTGTCTGTGAATGTTACAAAAAAAGGGTAAATTTTATGTAAACATAAAGATCATAATTTATTGCTTGTGTTGTTTCTTTGTTGCTTGCAGTTGTGCTTTATTGTGGTGTGATTATAATAAGTCCAAATGAAGATTTGCACTAGCTTTTAAATCAGCTAGGTTTTATTTTTTGTCTCGGAGAAAACAGAGGCTACCATGCTGCTTTACAGAACTGTTAATTTTGAAAAGTCTGTCTTGGCAGTGTGAGTATACGTTCTTTTTTTGTTTATTCTTAATTTGAATCCTATAGGTAAGGACGTATCAAGGTGCAACTAAGTTCTAAGCAAGCCAGTACACAAGAAAATAGTCTTCACTTCTTACTGGTGATAACTAGTTCTGGGTGCCCTAAGCTCTTCATCTGCCTGCACCTACCTGTTACATAATTTAGCTACTAGGCTGTCGCAGAAAAGTAAAGTGACCAAACCAAAGATACCATTTGTAGGTTTGCTGCCAAAGGATGACTAATTACTGAGTTTACAGCATACAGTTTACTTCAGTGGGGCAGTAAATTGAATGTGTTCCCTCTATTCATCTGTTAGTTTTTAGAGATTTTTTCTTGTCCCTGTTTTGTTTGGAGGGGTTTTGTTTGGTTGGTTAGTATGGTTAGGCATGGTTTTGGTTTTTTGCTGTCTTTTTTGGTAGGATTTTAAAAAAATTAAATCCAAAAGAGCTTTATATTTTAGTTCTTTTGCTAAATTTGCTTGCAGTTAATTAATTAGATGAAAACAATCTCTTGGCAAGGATGGATGACTACTGTCATGTATAAATCTGTAAAACTATATTGAAAAGAAAGATACCTTCATTGCTCTCCATCTGCTTTTCTCATGCGGCTCTATTCACTTCCATACTCAAACCTTTTTACATTTGAATACCTACACTGGATTCCTCTGACTTGCTCTTGCTTTACACGGAGGTAAATAGCAGACTCTAATACTGTTTCTCTATATTTTGTGCTTTGGTCTACGAGACACAAATATTTATCGGTACCTAAAAGACACAAACAGTTATTGATGTGATTTTATTCCTTTTAATGGAAACTATTTCAGATAATTGTTGACTAAAAAAAATCCCAGCATACTTTGGTACATTTTTTGGACTAGTTTTGACTAAAGAACACACTCAGGTTTCCTTAGTTACTAAGCATAAAAATGATCTTCCCTGAGGGATCAAGAATGCCGTCCTGCTTTCTCCTGCTTGCTTTTTCGGAATAAGTCTTATACTATATGCCATTAAAAATATGGTAAGAAAGTTCTTCCCAACCTAACAAGCGTTCAAAAGTACTGAAGATTAATGCTTTTTTTGATTAATAGAAACATGGCGAAACTGCATACCTAAAAGATAAAACTGACTGCTGGCATTAGAAAAGATCGTCCGTGCTTTAACTTCTTGGTTATTCTTTCGTTTCATTTTAAGAATAACTTGTTAGTCATCAAGCTCCAATTTTAAATAATGCAGACCACTCTCATCCTGTTCTGGGAAGGAGTCCCGGATGTTTTCCCTGCCTGCCTTCCAAGTATAATTTAGGTAAAATAACAAGAAAATTCTGTATTACTAAAGTCAAATAAAGTTCAGCATACAAAGTTATTTCATTTACTGCAAAGTTTGTAAGAGAAAGCTCTTATGCAAAATAATGGTATAATATTACAAAGCTAAAGCAATTTTGTTGTTTTTTTAAGAGGAAAATCACATTACCCTTCTATTAAATGATGATTATTTTCCAGAATGTTTTATTTTGTACTGTCAGTAGTCCGGTTGTGTGTGTCTTTTCCAAGTTTAAATATTTCCTTGTTTCAAAATTTGATTTAAAAATCCAAAAAGAACAAGTCTAACTGAGAGAGTTACTTTGCTCAAGCTGAGGGGCAGGGACTACAGCTTGGAGACTGAAGCTTTGGGCTTTTTGGACACATTCTTTCAAAGGCTTCATTTGCAAAGTTCAGTGTTCATGCCTGTTAGCCCTGAAAGTCAAGTCTCGTTGAGTGTCTGTTTGCTAGCACAGCGGGAGGTACATCATCTGTCTTTGAACAGGGCTGCTGTCGTTTCAGCTGACATGTACAAGAGAGAGCATGCCTTGGAGAAATAAGCGTGTGATAACTATACAGTGAACAAAATATTCTCAAGGCATTAGGAAACTAAACATATCTCACTGTGTTATACTTCATCTTCACAATTCAAAATGACACATTTTTATAAGTCCAACAGATGTAATGGAATACATGTGTCTGGCCCTGTGAACATGACCCTTTAAAACCCCTTAAGTTTAACAACTGCTTTGCAACACAGACCTCTACATGATTTTAAAAGAGAAGTAGGAAAAAACCCTTCATTTGTTAAAAGTGTGGCTAGAAAGAAGCTCCCCCCCCCGCTGTTATGTTTGACTCAGAGTACTTAAAATACTTAGGCAAATGAGTAAGAATTAGCTGAGAGCCTCTTTTTTCCATCTTCATAATTTTCTTTCCTTCTCTTTTGTTTTGTTTACACACCCATTCTAGTATGTGCTGCCTCATCATTACGGTTTCTGAGCTGATGACCTTACCAGAAAGATGTATCTAGCTGTAATCTTTGTTCACTATTAACAGCCTGCTGTGAATCTGTTCTTCAGTTAATGGCCATTGATCCAGTAATGCACATTTCCTCAGGGATACCTTCCCCTCAGAGTGTTATTTTATCTCCTTCCCATTGTACAATAATTAACCCTTTCGGCCGTTATACTGAAATCACCTCAAATGCTACTCATAAGCCCTACAGAGGTACGAGGAAACAGACGCTGCCAGCACTTTATTGATTAATTATGATTACAGATGTTTTTGTACTCAGGAGACTTGTTTGAGCTGGCAGTATATTACCCACCCAGTCAGTCAAGAGAACGTGAAATAGGTTTCCGGGTTGTTTTTGCAATAAAATATTGAATTACCTCCCAGTAGGAAGAAGTAGATCAAGTTTTTTTTTCTGGAGTGAGAGCAGGTTAAATTACCTAACTCTGTGTAGAGTTATTTCAAACCTAAATTAATTTTGTTATTATAAAGTCCCAGGTTACATGTTAAGGACTATAAAGAAATATAGGTGTAACATTTCTGTGCTTTGGACAGCATGGGTTGTGCTGAAATATAGTGTGGCTCTTTCCTTTGCAAGGCTTTTTCTCCTCTTATTTTGTCCTTTCAAAGAATATTTTAATGTTATTCTTTATATTGGCCGATGCCTGTGTTTTTTTCTCAAATTACGTTGAATGAGTTATTTCATGGTGAGAGTAGAAAAAAGCCTGTGGTAAGGAAAATCACAGGAATAATAAACATGTGAAATGTCTCCATTTAAACTGAGACACAGTTAAAAAAGTGAAAAAATTCACCATAGTATACCCTTAAAAAGTAGGTATGTGATTAAGCTCTTTTTAATTTTTTTTCCGAGCTGCTAAGAATCAATTTGAAAACCGTTTATGTATTTTAGTGGAATTTCATTCTTTTTTAGTGTGAGATAGCAAAAAACGTTTTATTATTGCTTGACTTTGAAGGTAGGGTTTCAGAAAAGGATAACTCTGCTGATGAAGTTACAGCTGTACAGCTAGAACTATCTGGCAGAAATCAGCTTCCATTTTTCATTTGACTTCCATATAGTGTGTGATCATATGGTAATGTTTACACTTTGTTTTTTGACTAGTGAGAAAGCATTAAGAGAATAAAAATTATTATAGAACACTAAAGAGCCTGACAAGAAGGTAAACATGTTCTTAAATGCATTAGTATAAACATTTGCTACTTTATTACTTTTGCTTATATGTGTTTAACTTTTTATGAAGATACTTCCCGTTTCCAAAGATAACTTAGTGGCACACTGCTTTTACAAAATCTTTATTTTCATTTTCAGAGGTACTCTATTAGATCTTCATTGCAGAGAAGATTTTTCCATTTTGGTTCAAGTTTGTTTCACTTTGAAGCAGTATATTTGGAAGTAAAGAAGATAGTTCAGAGTGTTATTAAGTTTTGTTTAACGTAACTAAAGGACTCAGAATATCCTTTTGCTTGTTTTGCTTATCGCTGCAGAATAGAGCAAAGGGTTTTAGCAATGGAAGCTGCAAATGGAAGTCTACAAATATTCTGATTTTTTAAAAACTATTTTGGGAGGATTTTTGGTAAATTTTTTTGTGGTCTGTGGCATATTTTCTTCAAATGTTTATGTTTGCAAAAAGTATATGGCTGCATAATAGAATTAGTTGTGAAGTCTGCATTTTCTCACCTCTTTAAAGAGGCTTTTTTAGTAATCAATACTAGAGTAAAAGAAAAACCATATATTTACCTAAGAAGATGAGTGGGAATGCTTATTAAAATCCCTTTTTTCTTTAGGTCAGACACGTTAGATTTTTCTGTGAGATGAAAGGGAGATCGCCTGCAAGAAATCTGCTACAATTGAAAATAAGGATGCATATGAATCACATCAATGACACTTCTCCTGTTGTTAGCTTCTCCCATGAAGGGAAAGATTGTCTCATTAAAACAAGGAAGAGCACAGAATTTACCTAAGAGGAGCCTGATTTATGGCATAGAACAGCTGCCATGTTTATACCTCTTTCAGTTCTTATGCCACAGAAAAACAAATCAGCTATCATGTACACAACTCTCAAGGTGTGTTCCCTTGAAAAGAATTATTGTGCGCTGTTTCAGTTTCCGTTAATTATTCTCTAATTATGTGGCAATAAACAGATTGTAAACCAAAGTAATTCTGGCTGCAAAATTAGCCTCTTGGTTAAGTTAAGATGTACATTAGAAATTTTTAAAAGCATTGTCATACTTAGAGCATATGCTGCCATTCAATTCTTGTTTTTGTGGGACTTTCACACTTCCAATTATTGAGCCAATGTTTACCTAACTGACAAGCATATTTTTAAACGAACTGTGTGAAAGTAATTGTGGTATTTAATTACTACAGATTTTTGGAAATTATAAAATATTTATAATTAGAAATATTCTTTGACTGGGAAACAAGAATCTAAATGATATCTGTTGTTGGTTTTTTTTTTTTGTGTTTCTGGTTCGTTAGTTTAGTCCCTTAAACTCTCTTGGATACAGCTGTTAAAGGGAAGTGTATGGATCTATTTTTTTCATAATTATTTAAGTGCAGGCCCGAAATTTGGAAGTAAAGAGAAAATCAGTGGTGTCTCCTATTGTTGCGGTCCGGTATTGCCTCTGAGAGCAGCCTCGGCTCATGGAAGAATTAGGGACACGATCTTTCATAAGGTGTTGATCAGGTCTTTATTTCTGGGACCCAGCCAGCATGGCTGGCCAGGAGCACAGACTGACCCCGCTCCCCGGGGAAACCCCCCTCGCTCCCCGGGCGGGCCACACAAAACATCCAATCACAAACACAGCTCGAGAACACGTGACCTGAGCGCAGGGGCTCCGGAAACCCCGTTTTCTGCCATGCATCCCCCAGGCTCCCCTCCCACCCTGGGGGAGCGGGGGGGCAGGCCCCCACAATTCACCCTTTTGTTTTTATTAAAAATGGCAAACAATTTCCAGGCACACAAGCAACCCTTTGAGTTTCAAGGAAATCCAAACAGAGCATTCTAAGTGCACCTTGTGGGGAAACTGAGATAAACTGTTCTTAACTACAGATGGTTACCTTTTTTCCTTCCCCTTTTTATCCTCCCACCGGCATGGGGATGGAATTTTGGGGAAAGGGGATGATACAGGGATACCATGGAATGAAAAGTGGATTAGGAGTGAGATGGGAGTAGTAGGATGGAGGCAGATTTGGTATAGGAAAAAAGGGAAAGGCAGGCTGAGGGTAAGGAGATTGTTGGCATGCATTGCGAATTTTTGCAAATCTACTACCCTTGACTGGAACTCCACCAACCCCTGTTACGTTTGTAGCCTGAACTCCTCTCTTCCCCATTTCCAGGTCAAATTCCACCAGCTCTTTTTCCCCCACACTTTGAAAGTATTTGCTAGAATCATATTTTGCGATTCCAGTTCGATGGAGAAACACATCCTGTCCATTATCATTCCGAGTTATGAAACCATAATTGTCCCTGACATTGTACCATTTCACAGTCCCTAAGATCTTGGTTTCAAGCACCTTTCCCCTCCTGGGTTTGTGTCTGCGTCTTGGCTGCTGCGCTGCCGTTCCCGTCTCGTGCGTGGTCCATGCCGGATTTTCGCTTTCGCTCGCCGCTCCTCCGCTGGTTCTGCCGGCGCTGCGGGAGGCCGCCGGGGGCCGCTCCCCTCCGCGTGCTTCAGCCCTCGCGCGCGGCTGTGGCTCAGCGCCCGCCCGGGTTCGGCGCGGCTCCACTGCACCACCTCCACGCCGCCCGTGCCTGCGCCGCCGCCGCCGCCGCCGCCGGAGCACACCGCCGCCCCCGGGAGCGCCGGCGCCCTCCGGCACCGCCCCGTCCGCTCGGAGGATCCGCTCCGCTGCGGCGTGCAGGGTCGGGGAGGCACGGTCAGGCACCAGCACGTCCGCTGCATCCGCCCTGCTGCTGGCCTCGCCGCTCGCCCCTCCCGCCGGATCCGCGCTGCCGCTCCGAGACGCCGGAGACGGCGAGCGGGAGGGGGAGCGCCAGGCGAAGTCAGCAGTGCTCAGCCACGGTCCCCTAAAGTCTCTCATAATTTTAGACCACAATTTCCTTTCCTGTGTGGCGCGCGGCCCGCGGCCCCGCTGCACTGCCTGCGGACGCGCGGCACGGGTCTCTGGGGCTGCACCCCTGCAGTCCTGTGATGGCAGCGCGGTCTCACCGTCACACCAGCCGCGTGCCGCTGCATAGACATCGGGACCATAAAGGTGCTTTTGGAGGGCATCCGAGATTATGACAGATGCACAGACAGTTTCTATTATTAACGAATGTTCTGTTTGAGCTGCTATCTCCCTCGTAATCTTGTTCCAGAAGTCTCCCGTACAATAGCCAGGAGGACTTATGTCAAAAAACATATCTCGAGTGACATTAAAGAAGTTTTTAAACAGCCATTCGAAAAACTTTTCCAGATGTCCTGGCATAAGCTCGGCGTTTTGCTGTGTTAGAATTTCTTTAACTTCGAGATACAGTTCTTTTTGTGGTTTCGATAGCCACATATCCCACTGTCCTTCCATGATCCCAGACGGAGCAGCCAAACCAGGAGAACAAGGAGAGAGAGTCAAGGAACTTTACCTCGCTGAGTTTCTCCTGAGTTCTTCGCTGCTCCTCGAAGCTGTTTCAGAGGTTCATGGGCTCGTCCCATGTCCCTCCTGGGGTGCCATCTGTTGTGGTCCGGTATTGCCTCTGAGAGCAGCCTCGGCTCATGGAAGAATTAGGGACACGGTGTTTTATAAGGTGTTAATCAGGTCTTTATTTCTGGGGCCCAACCAGCATGGTCGGCCACTCGCACAGACTGACCCCGCTCCCCGGGGAAACCCCCATCGCTCCCCGGGCGGGCCACACAGAACATCCAATCACAAACACAACTCGAGAACATGTGACCTGAGCGCAGGGGCTCCGGAAACCCCGTGCTCTGCCATGCGTCCCCCAGGCTCCCCTCCCACCCTGGGGGAGCGGGGGGGCAGGCCCCCACATCCTATGTCATGTAAACTAACCAGTTGTTAATGAGCTCACAAAGCTTCTTGAAAAATATATCATTATATTGGTGTTTATAATAGACAAGCCTTGTGTTATTTAGCAGATAAGATTTCTAGTATGTTTGTTAAACCTCTGTATTATTGGGGTTTTAAGCTCTTTATTTTAAGAAGTAATATATTGTAGGATCCTTCCATCTTTGTCCCTTTACTCAAAAAATATTTCTTTTGTGGTTTAGTGATTAAAAGTCATAGAACTAGATTTTACTAATTTTAAAAATAATTCTTTTTCAGCAGCTCTTTTATCAAGAAGGGAATACCTGCTTATTGTTCCTCTTTCATTTGCAAGGTATTGGTCCTACTTCATTCAGTATATGAATGCAACTGTAATGCAAATGTCATGGAGATGAAATAACATATCGAAAAAATATAATAATGCAGAAAGGATAGTAAGGTCCGATCAGATTTTTGCAATCTCAAATTTGTGTCTAATGTAATGAAGCAAGAATTCTGTTTGGTAGAAGACAAAGGTCTTTGGCCTTTCTTTGACCTGATTAACTGAGATCGAGATGGTAATTCAGTAATGATGGGACTGGTATTTTCTCTCCTCCAATGTTTTGTTTATAATTAAACATTGAACTTTTACTGACTATTCTAGTCAGCCCAATCTAAAAATCACTTGTACTTTTTCAACAATATTCTTCATATATTGTTACTTGTGGTGCCAGAAATTTTTACTTTGCTTCTTATGGACCTAATTGTTCTGTTTTTGTAGGAGTTAAGACCTTGGCCTAAGGCCAAAGAGGGAATGTAGGTGAACAACAAAGATTCTAAGCTTTGATTAGAAGAGCTTTGTATTGGCAGGCAGAATATTCAAAAGTGGCATTCGTGAAAATATTGCCCACAGTATTGGCTGCTTTCTAATTTTAAAAACGTTTTTGGAACATGAGAGATTGATTTCTTAAAAATCAGGATGAATCGGTAGCATGCAGGATGTGCTTCTACAGTTCCTTTTTCCAAACAAAACACATAGATATGAACGGTTGGTTTCAGTCACTTGAATGCTCGATATTAATACAGTTTTATGTGCTGCCATCAGCTTTTCCAGAAGAGTATGAATCACAGAAACAACTGGGTTGGAGAAGACTATGTTATCTGAGTCCAGTCTGAGATTTAACACTACCTTGTGAAGTAAACCGTGTCACTGAGTACCGCATCCAGTCTGTTTTTAAACACTTCCAGGGACTGTGACTCCACCACCTCACTGGGCAGCCTATTCCAATGGCCAATCACCCTTTCTGTGAAGACCTTTTTCCTATGGTCCAATTCCAACCTCTCCTGCCTCAGCTTAAGACTGTGTCCTCTTGTCATATTGCTAATTTTCTGGGAGAACACAGAATTACAGAATGGCTCTCTTCCATCCTGTATTACAGGTGATTACAGAGGAAGTCTAAAAAGTTCAGGGCTTAGACCATTTAGTATCACAAGTTAGTTATTTTTCATGATGACTATCTTATTTTTATGATATTACCTGCTAAAGCTGATATACATTAATGACGTTCCCTGAGTAACTCTTTAATTCCCCTGAAATTGTCGGGATGCAATTGCGTGCTGCAGCTCCAAAGGTAAATACACTTTCTTCTTACTTTCTTGGGGTGATTGTGAAGTCACCCTGCCAGTTCTGAGCTGGGTGCAATGTACTCCTGGTTCCAGAGTGGTCATGTCATCATGCCTGGTGCTCTTGTATGTTGACAGCCTTGAAGCAGTAGGAGGTGGAAAGATACTGTTGGAGCAATGGCTTGCTCTGGTTCAAGAAAGGTTCTTCGTATGCAACAAAGCAGGTTTGTTTTCCTGCAAGCCCTCCTCACTTCCCTCAGAAGAATGCATCAAGTGTGTATGCACTTAGGCTCCCCTAGGGGAGCTATTTGGTCACATCTCCTCTACTTTCAGGCTGCCCTCCCTGGCTGTGAGTAAAGTTGTTAAAAAGAAAGTTTCTCCTTCTGCTGCTACAATCTGCTTAGTGACACAAGAAATAGCACTAGTGATAATTAACATTTAAACACTAAATCTTTAAGTTAAGTCTGAAACAAAGGACAAAGAAGGCTCATGACTTTCCTTCCCTGTCCGCCTCCCATGCGGAAATGTATTGCATTAAAATAGTGTTGTCAGGGTAGCAAGGACACCTTGCTTTCCTTTATTTTCCATCAATAAAAAGGCAGAAATTATTTTAGACAGATTTCAAGTAAATATAAAAAAATTAAACAATTTTATTTATCACAAAGAACTCATTGCCCTGTTATATTCTCATATTCTTAGGAAAGACATGCTGCCTAAACTGATGCACCTTTTTCTAAGTTTGTCATATTGCCCTGTAGGACTCATTAACTGGATTATTTAAATGATACAGTAACCATAAAACTGAGTAACATGAGAACAGGTGATTTTTTAAAATAGCAAAATAAAACCTCTATAGAACCACCATTACACAAAACTCTTCCTCAGAGCACGTGTGTCACTGCCCACCTCTTGTTTCTTGCTAAGTGCATTCTGATGCCACATTGAAACATAAAGTAAGTAAAATCAAGAAGCCACCAATAGCTATTTATATGCTTATCTATACCCTCTAAGCGGAACTAGGCACCTAAAGCTTATTGCTGCCACTAATGATGGCTATAGATACCTTCATCAAAAAAAACCAGCTCACTTTCTATAAGATGAAATATAATTATCTGTTATCTGATAGCCTTTAAAAATGTGAAGTATATTTAAGCTGCGAAAAATATTGAAGCCCTAATTCCACCATGATAGTATTTTAATTTTAGCAAATCAAATCTCTACTGTTGAAGGACATTTTGCTCTAGGAATGGGATAAGAGGTCTAGCTTACCTTTTAAAATAATATTTTCCCTTTCTTTCAGATTGTCAATTAGATCTTTGGAATCATGTAACCTTGTGTGGCACAAAATTTTCTTAATAAGTCAGAAAACAATGGCCATTATCATTTAAAAAGACTTTGTTTTAAAAAGTAGTTAAAGTTTAATTTTCATATATTCTTATCAGAGTATGTTTTGGTTGACAACTTACCTGTTTATGTTGGAAAGCTGAAGTTGAAGTCACTATTACTTTCTATTCATAAGACTTATTTTAAATGCTGGAGAAAGCTGGCATGAAGTCCTTCTGTAACTGGGTCTGCGATTTGATTCTGAAGGTCATTTAAAGGGAAATGTTGAAGGCAGACGACTATAAGGGTTAGTTTTTGATTCTATCCAAAAATACATACTCTTTTCTATTTGAAATTGCTTGCTTAGCACCCCTTTTGTTGTTATAACTCACACACGACCGGTACCATTTTACCATTATCATTTATACTTATGATTTTCTGCTGTCATTCGAGCAAGTAGATAATACAAACCTATTTTGCCAGTAGGTACTTCGGATTTCTTTTTAAGGTGCTGGCTTTTGCGTAACTTTTTTTGCTGCATGCTACTCTCGCTTACTTTTAAAATTTTTGTTCTACATTAGCAGATGAAACTTTTGTGTACTGGCTTCACTACGATGTCCAGTGTGACTATAAAAGCTATTTTTAGCCATCATTCAATAACTTTGGGTCTTTTGCTACTGTTAAACAGTTTCAGTAACCCTGGAGAGCAAGCTTATTGGAACTTGCATGTCCATGACAAATCTGAAGAAAAATATGGTTTCTGTCGCTTCAGAAAAACAATATATAATTCTACTTCCTCATCTGTTTTTCCGATCTGGACTTTATCTTGGAGTAAGAGCTTTAACTTCAAGTCGTCTGTAGTACTTTAACACTGAATTCTAAATTTAACATATTAGTTGCTTTGAGTTTTCACTTTTGTGCTTTTCACTTTTAAACATGGTAAACTGGAAAATATTGTTGAGCTGCTAGTAATGCATAATGAGATTGTAGACCTCCTGTATGCTGCTTGTTATGTTTTCGCTTGGTTATACAATCAAGAGGAATTCAGCTGTGTGACATGAGCTAGCAATACTGTAAGAAGTGCGTTAATAAAAAGTCTTGCATTGTCAAGGCTATATAGATCATGTGTAGTGAAAATTCTTTTATATACTTGCAAAATAATGATGCTCATACTCAGAAAGAAACAAAAATAAGAAATTCTTTAATTTGATAAGAATTCTGCTAGGCGGAGTGGAAAATCATATTTGAGTATTTAAATCTCTAACCACTGATAAAATAGTTCGTCTTTAAATTTTTAAAAAATTTTAAGGAACGGGTTGAAGAAGGCTATTCAGCACTTTCTGTGTTTAATAGGAAAATTCATATGCTTTTTACGTTTTTTATCCTTGCCTTCCATTAATGCATCACTGAAAATATGAAGTCATACTTTCACTCGCCCAATAGATTATCTTCTCTGATTGAAACTTGTGCTTTAAAAAGAGTGACCTACACTGACTGTACTGAGACTATTGATAAGCTTCAATACCTGTTATCTTGGTATGAACTGAAGCAGAATGTCCTTATGCACTTATTAATGTAATTCTGTGACAGCGGGGAAGAGAAGTCCAAAGTCCCAAAGAGGTGGTAACCTTGCTCTTGCCAGATTCTAGCTTAAACTGCTATGTTATCAGGACAGTTTTGTGCATCTGTGCATAAATAAGGCACTGAATTATGAGATATGTAGGTGTAAGAAGTCTTCTTTTGATACATGGGAAACTGATTGGTTCAGCCTGCAGCTTGTCTTCTCTAATACTGTCAATAGAGAGTGATGGATGCCTTTTATACAAAAATCTTCTTTAAACTTGACACAAGAAGGAAGTCATATCTCTAAAGAGAATAACAAGATTTTGTTTCAACAGCATGTAGAATTAGTGCAGTCTTATTTTGAAAGAGAAAATAAGTAAGATACAGTGTGATATTTGCATGGAACAGTAATCATTCGTTTAAATTCCAGTTATTCCAGCACTAACAAGACTAGTAGTTACAGGCCTGTGTAGACATGGCATATAGCTATGTGAAACAATATATTTAAGGAAATCACTTTTTACATTAATGATTGTGATAAACATCCTTTGAACCATACTGGGATGCCATTTATCAAAATACAATAGAATTTTTAAATGAATAATAACACCTAGCTATTCTAAAGCAGCCTGCATGTACTAGAAAAAATGCAAATAATATATCAAGATGAGCATTGCGGTATTTTGGGTTTTGTTTGGCTTTTTTCTTTGTTGGTTTTTGGTTGGGTTTTTTCATCCTTTACCTTTCCTCACCCTTTCAAAATCTACATCTCTAACGTGTGCAGAACAAATATTTTTTGCAGGGAAGGTTTTTTTAGAGGTAAAAGCTCTCTCTGTAACTCTAATCTATATCTCTTTTCTCTGCAATGTAAAATCTAATGCCAGTATATGTGGTAATTACTGAACAGGAAAGTGAACAGAAAGAAAAGTCATGATGTTAGGAGTGTGGGCTCTTCTTTAAGCCTTAAAAAATGTGTAAAAAAGCAAAATTGCCACAAAACATTTGCTAGGGCTCTAAAAATGATATTACAGTTCTCTTTGCAGTTAATGCTGATAGCTAATTTTCAGGGTTCTCTATCAGCAATCATTCTTGCCTCTGCATCTCTTGAATCAGTTGCTCATATTCATGCCTCTCTTGTTCCTCTGTGGATACAGAAGACCCTAAGTCTGTCTCTGTGTAGTTACTCATCTGTGACACCAGACAGTGGAACGATATAAGAAACAAGGAAGGCCTAGTATGCTGTAATTCTCCTCATTGTTCAGGGATTTCTTTTATCCTTTGCAGACATCAAACTTTAGTTTGATATTTAACTGTGGCTATTCAGTATACACTGCAATGTATATGTGTATTTTAGGAAAGGTAATATAATTTCATCATATGAAGACTACTACTCAAGGAATGAGATTGTCACAATTGGAAGTGCATACATACACATCTCTCTGTAAAATGAATTTTGATTTTTTTTCGGTCTAAAATGGAGCAGACTACTTGCAAGTAAGTGTTTAAGTTGTCCTTGGTTTTACTTAAGAAGTCACACTCTATAAAACTTCCCATGAACTTTTTACATGGCTGCAACTTCGGCTTTGTTATGAGTGTTATGGTGTGCTGTTTCCGTGCAGGACAGTGTTCAGTTTTGCAGTAGCTAGGAGCAAGAATGGCCATGACCCAAAGTTTAATCTGTACCATATCACATACTTTTCTGGAATGAAGAAGCTGGTTTTGAGTTGGGGTAGCATGGCAGTGGTCGGTTGAGCTCTATGCTAAGGATTGGCCTTATAAATCACTCTTTCTCCTTTGTACACTTTTGTTATTCATCTTGTGGCTGTTACTGTTCATTTTCTTATCTCATTACTGTTTCCAGTAAATTGTTCTTGTCTCACAACCTGTGATCTTTGCCTTTTGTGCCTCCAATTCTCCTCTCCAGTCCTCCAAGAAAGGAGAAGCAGAGGGAGGGAGAAGTGAATGAGAAGGGCATGGCTTCAATGGGAGAACAACAATGGAGAAGACCTCTCTTAAACCTCAAAAAATGAACGTCCTGTCATCCAAGGTGTGCTAATGACATTCACGTAGTTATTATTCCAGTAGTGAGGCCGTTAAAATCCGTGAATATCAGAAATTTACTTTAAGAAAAAATATCACTTGCAAGTAGGCTGTTACAGCTGAATAATCTATCTCGTCACTTAATAAAACACATCCTCTAGTATTACTTTATTTTGATGAATGCAAAGACTGAATCATTAACAAGGCCTTTGTAAATGGAAACACAACTTTTAAATTAAGTATTTAAGGTTATATACTGTCTAGTAAGTGCTGCTCTGAAAATTAAAGATGAATCTTCCTATGATGTAATAAAAGGTAAATATAATAACATAATTTCAAATGGTTAATTATACTATTTTTTTAGGTCCAGTTTATGAAATTGAATCAATATGACGCTACCTTTTTATGATTTTTAATTTTTTTTTTTGATCATTAATGGGGGTCACTATATTCACCTTTTCTTAGGGAGAATTCCAAGAACAGGAGCAAAATGGTATAGCATTTGCTCTAGGATGAGCATGAAAAGGTCGTTGGACCAGATAACTTACTGTGGTCCCTTTCAACTTGACTGACTCTGTGAATCGGTAAATCTGTGAATTATTTCCATGTCGTGCTTAGAGGACTTGCACTTTGAAGGAAGTTTTGAGGATAAGAAGAAAAAATGCTTTTGCAACGTATTTCCATAAAAAAATAACTGTTCCTGCTTTTGGACAGTACTTCATTGTTGACATTTCATTGCCATGAAATGACCTTTTCAATGAAACTGACTTAAGATTATGTGTGCATAATTCTAGTATCAAATTATGTATTTTAAAGAATTTTAGGGTAGAGGGAGAACCTGTCTAAAAAATTGTGATCTTTTATAACAAAAAACAAATTCCAGATTATCAACTCCATAATCTGCTCTTCAAGGGTTGGCACCGGTGCAGGATGTATGTGGTTTTAGCTACCATAATTTTATTGTATGTTTGGATCTGTATTTCATGTGTTTTAATTGTAGGATACCAAATACATTTCCACATAAACCGCAAGAATTGTTGCGTAAGGTTTTTACTCTTGTTTACTGCAACCTTTTATGTTAGGGAAAATTTACCACTGTATAGAAGATTAAGAACATCGACAATTAAGAAACCAAAATGATGAGATTTATTAGCAGTGCCAACATGGGTCAACAACAATAACGTAGTGTGGATTTGCATAAGGTTCCATTGTAGCCAATTCATTGCACAAAACATTAGCTTACTAGGAAAATCCTAATAAAGCAAAGTTTCAGAAACTGTCAAAAAGTTGTCTATGTTGGAAGTGCTTTGCCACAGGGAGAAGATAATAGGTGTTACAGAGTTGGTTTCATTCTACTTTGAAATAAAATGGCACAGAAGGAGAGTCTAAGGGAGCAGAGTTTAAAATACCTCAGCCCAGCTCTTCTCAGAGAATCCTAGATAGGAAAAGTTAAATGGTCAAAATTTGAAACAAGGAAAGGCTTTGATGTTACCTGAGGAAGATATTTCAGCAGAGCTGGCGGTTAAGCACTCAGGCTGCCCCTAGATTCTGTGGCATCCACGTCAAAAATCATCTCGGAAAATGCTTGGTGAATGTGATTTAATTGTAACTTAACTCTGCACTAAGCAGACTTTTGAATCGATTACCTCCTGGAGTTTCTTGCCAGCTAAATGAGTTTATTTTTTGTTTCTACGGGCATCAGTCTGCATTTATTGACTTGGAGTGCAAGTGTGGAAACTTTGTTAATTTTCTTGATATCCCTGAAGCTTAGAATAAAAATAATAGTATTTTAAAAATAGAATAAACCTCCCACATTAAACGTTACTGAACTTGGTGGTATGTAAGCAAAGGGAAAGAAATGAAGGCAGCCAGACTAAATATTTATACGCAAATGAGTTAAATATAGTTTACAGCAAGGGACTGGATGAAACACAACTTGGATTACAAGCGCCGAAAGGATAGGTCATTATCCCAGCATGGTAAACATGACAATTTAAAGTCATATTTTTGTGATGATGGCCATTTTTTCTCAGTAGTCTGAAAAGAAATAGCCTTTTTAAATATGATTGCTAATAATTGGTTATACTGAAACTCATTGCCTATAAGGCATTGATTTAAACTTGTAGTTCAAAAGAGTTCTCACCTTTAGTTGGAATATAAATTTTTAGTAACCAGGCGGTCTAAAAAAAAAAAAGAAAAGTCCGTAGCATAATTCCTGCTATATTTCCTGAAACTAGAAACTGCCTGAAAAATCTTACTCTATAGATCGAATTCTTAAATCGTACTTCATGACAGGGAGATTGATTTGTAACTGTAGAAGAGGGAACGTTGTCATACTTGCAGAGTGTGGAGGATGGGAATCCAGATGATATTTGCCTTTTTAAAAGTAGCTGGAAAACGACTGAGTAAATATGAAGCATGTGAACATTTTACTAGAGCTGCTGCTGTGAAAAGAAGCTTCCAAAGAAATTATCTACTTTTGTAAATCTAACATTAGGTACTGTATTTACGACATCCAGTGATGGAAAAGCTGGGTTTGGTTTCTACCACGTGAATATTTAAGTGTGGAAAAAACCTGATTGCAAAGTAATTTTAAATTAGAATACTTTATTTTGAAAAAAATTAGAAGAAAGACCCATAATAACAGAAAAGATTTACTTTGTATTGTGGAGAATATATAAAGAGTTTTATGTTTTAATATGCATAAAACTGGTTGGGATTTTATAATTAATAGTTTCTAAAAAATTTCTTAGAGTATTTTCTTATGTAGGGGAAGTTATTCGGTTTATGTTCATAGCTGAAAAGATGGGAAGCTGATCAAATCTGACATTTAGTCATGAATCTTTGAATAAAATGTAGTCCAAGAGATCTAGAGAGTACCAAGAGATAAATTCAGCAAATTTGGACAAAATGTGGCCAAAAATCTGCGGAAGATACAAGTAATATAGAACAAATTGTGTAAATATTAAACTCTCGTGCTAGCTGGTCATTTTCTGTTGAACATAAATAATCAAATGCAAGATAGGAATTGTTTCCCAATCTTTATTTCTGACTAATGTTCTTCTTTTTGTTAATGGAACCCTAAGATTTATTTTCAAAATTATAAGTCTAAGAAGCTGCAGCGCCATAGTATTTTTCTGAAAAATAAAATACAATTTGATAAATTATTGTTTACACTGAACCGCACCCCTTCAAACTCAAGCCTTTTCCTTTCCTTGTCTCTACTAGATGAGCAAGCTCTTGGGACCATCTATTATTCATTACAATCAAATAAGACAGCGTGATAGCCCAGTAAACTTGGTTTTCATATAAGAATTTATTTTATTGAGTAATGCACACTGCAGACACCAACTTCCAGCAGCCAGGGCTGAAATGAGCAATTCTCTTATTGTAATAATGTGCCTCTGTCATCTCATTATCAGCATGAGAAAAGATGAAATATTCACTGATGCTGGCCTCCTAACCTGATCACAGTTTGATATTTGAGCTTTGGAAACGAGTTTTATAGGCTTTAATATACTCCTTGGAGGAGTGACCCTTGAAATTAAACATTATTACAGACCGGATATTTAAAAAGTTGGGGCCGCAAATTATATCAGAATGAAAATATTAAGGAGCGTTAAGACTATACCAAGTGGGACCTCACTACTGCTGAAACGGTGAATGCCATAGAGCTAGCCCATTGGTGTCAGAAACATCAGAAAAAGTAATAACAGTGCAGGCACTTTGACTTCTGTTATTTTATATGTAGAGCTGAATGAATTACTCGAATTTTTTCCCATGGCTGGTTTCCTAGGAAGAAAAAGCATATTTTTTCAACTTTGTCTGCAGCAGCCATCACAGTTCTATTACAATGCATATTGCTTCTTTTCTGTGCAAACACCAATAAAATATACTTAAGTGCCGTGAAACCAAAGACTAAACTTAAGAAAAGAATAAGTCAACACCTACTACCTATCTTGGACAGGATCTGGATAAAACGCAGTCAGTATCAGATATGCTGAGCACCCTGTTCTTTGGTTGGACAGTATCTTTTATATATGCTGATATATACTTATCCAGTGGTCAGAATTTCTGGGAAGAGATTATGTCCTAAGTCATGGATTTGTTCGTGATTGAAGTTGTGTTTTGGACCATAGTCTTTTCTTGTTCCAAGATACATTCTTTCAGTAGTACTTCTTCGAAACAGAACCTTCTAACTTCACACATTGTTAAAGAAAAAGAAATTATATATTTTTTTTTACTAGGGTTAAGGTTATCACAACATTAAAAATATGGTGACTAAACCAGATATTATTACAGAAAACTAGAGATGACAAAATATAAACTACCATGGCAAACACACAGCATAGTATTTAGATTGAAATCAGATTTGAAGGTCACTCTTTTTAGACGCAAACATGCTTGTAGTAGAGTAGCTACTAAGATTTTTGTGAGTGCATAACTCTTATGGGACCTCTAGAAAATATAGTCCAGGACAAATCTCTGGTTGAGAAAAAATCTAACGGAATAGCAGTAATATAGGTACAGCTTTTAATGACAGAAAGAGGCACAAAAACTCTAGCAGTACAGGGAGTATTAAAGGTGTAAAGAACTCTTAAGCTTGAGTTAGCAGTGGTAAACCGGGGGTACCAAGAACAGAGAACACAGATAGGAAATGTGTTCTTGTCTGCCTGATATTCAGGAGGATCTAAACCACTGGCTGGAAAGCTACTAAACAGAAGTGAAGTAGCAGCAAATTGGATCCCAAATAAAAAGAAGTCGAGACTGAGTACGAGCCACTGAGCTTGAGAAGTACGTATCAAAGTGAAAAAGTTCAATTTATGCATAATGTAAAGCACAACTGTTTTTCATCAGCTTGAAGAAGGTCACCTGAGAGTGTACCTTTTTCCTCTTGTTGGTTAGTTTTATCTTGTTTTGAGTCTTTCTTTTCTTTTGGGGTTTTTCAAGAAGGTTTTTGTTTAAATCTTGTAACGGTGCCATTTGTTGTAGTCACAATCTCTTCTGTTGTTGCACCGCTACTTAGTGGTGCTCTAGGTGGCGTGTGTTTGGACAAAAGCATTTTTAGTATTTTTTTGTGACATACTTACATAGTCTGCCTTAAATTGACTGGAAAACGGCATCTTTAATAGGAGTTTTCTCATGTTTCCTTTAAGTTTACTTAATCGTGTCGTACTAAGGGTAGAAGAAATCTAAAACTGTGTAATCAAAAGACTAAAAATATTTAATTAAACTCTAATCTTTTTACATATGTACTCATAAAGTAGTTGCTTTATATTTTATTTCCAATTTGTGCCTTTTCAAAATGCTAGTTCTTCTTGTTTTGCTTGTAGCTAACTCGCTTTTACGCCCCTCACTCCCCTGCTCCTCACCAAATGATTAATATGTGTCTGAAACTATTACATATTTCAACATTCGTGATCTATGCTGGAGAACCCATTTTGTCCAATATGAAATAAAAATTACTGGAACATTTTATAATTTTCTACAAAACTACTGTGATATTTTAATTGCAATCTGGCTATTAAGGAGCAAGATCAATAGTCTTGTAGATATGAGTGATATATTTGGCGCTTTGAACCCCAGCAGTACATTTCTTTAATTGTTTGTACAGTTCTGTACTATTAAGGAGGGAGGAAAATCTTACTACGCTAAAGAATTTTGTTTACTTACTTCATATAAATATTGACACAGTAGAATTAGGAAACATTATGCTTTTAATGATGTGGGATTGCAGGCAAAAACACAGGTGTCTGAGTTTTCTCTTTTGGTTTTCACTATTTCAATTTAAACATATCAGAATAACTATACCTGAATAAAATGGCTTGGAGTGATAGCGCAGACGTCAGAAAAATTTCTGCCAGGTCACTTGTCTTTCATATTTAGGAGCAGAGATACACCTAGGAAGGACTTCAAAACAGTCAGAACATCGAAAACAGAACACCCACTTATTCCTTATATCTTGACTACATTTCAGGATATAATTCCCTGAGACCTTCAGTTTTGTTGCTCTTGAAAGGAAGTAGTGTGTGTCAGGTTCTGAACAGTAGCAGGCACAAATTGTGCAGCTGTAAAATCTAGCAGACTACCTATGTGTTTGTCAGGTAATCTGATTTATAGTGCGCAAGAGAAAAAATAGCTGGTAAGAGCTCAACTGCTAATGGTGTTTATCTACTTGTTCATGGTACTGATTCACGTAATCCCTTGGACTCTCCTTTGATGCTCTTCAGTTTAAAGCACAGTATCTTTATTTCCACTCTAAGAGACAAGGATAAATTGATGCCTATTACTGTCAGGGGTTATTGCTTACAGTGATGTTTGAAGCAAGTATTTTAGGAAATTAGGCTTAGAATTTTATAAAACAGCCTTGCCAGGTATTAACTTTGTAATAGTAGCTGTCATGGGATATATTTCCCTGAAATCACTTATTTTATTACACAAATAGGAAGAAAAGATAGCTTCCTAACCACTGATCCTATGTATTTTTGAAGCTAGAGCACTTCGAGTAATTGTTTAAACCAGTATTAAAAATTTTGTATCATTATACATTCTAAAGGCTGTGACTGGTCCGGTTTCCTAATGCCCTCACTGATCACTCTAGAGCCTGGTGACTCCGTATTTCATTAATCTGTGTTCCCTTTCTGTTTCTGGCAATCTTACAGTTCTGTGAGACTCGTCAGAATAGGGAAGAGAAATAGTTAGTCTTCAAATCCGTGGTGGAAGTAGGCATACTACAGATCATCACAGAAGTGGCTTAGAATGATTTAAATTTTTCATATATGGAATTTTCTTCTATCTTTTTTCCACATCCAAATAGAATTTCAGTTGTTTTCCTTCTGTTCTGAAATGCTAAGACTAGTAAAATATAAAGATTTTGGGTTAGAATATGAAATTTGATAGTGAGAATAGGACCACTGGATTAAAAGAAACAGTAGTAGTATCTTCAAAGACTCTGTGAACCGCAGCTAAAATAACACCACACTGTGAAATATTTAAGAAGAGAAATACGTCTTTACCTCAAAATTGAAAGCATGAGCAAGAACCCTGTGAATGAATATGAGCATAGAAGCAGGAAGGTTAGAAAAGACCCCCAATATCACAAAGTCCAGACTTTGCAGGGTGCAGACTATATCCAAAAATTCCACAGCATTTTGAATTCACACAATTCTGATTTCTGTCTAAGTTTGAACTGAGTATCCTAAAGGCAAGTAGAGTGAGAAATGATACTTTGCCTGGCAGTAAATGAATCAAATTACTTGGAGAAGCTCTACTGTCAGTAAGAGGAAAGAATATTTTGCTTTCAAAGGGTCATTATGCATGAATGTATGGATGAAGTTACTTTACTATAAGCCCCAGGACCAGGGCGTGATCTGCCCAAAAGTCCTGTGGCTTCTGGAGTAGCTGTGCTCTCCATTCAAAAGTTATTGTCCGGGTCTGTCTTTCCTGCTTTTGGTGGTTTAGTAAATAAGCTCCTTGAATATTTAAATATTAAACCAGGAAATTTTAAATTCAGCTCCTAAAGGTCAGCTAAGACCAGTCTATACGTTTACTGGTTCCTTTGGCATTCCTCTTTATATAACATTGTTATTAAAAGGTGAGAAAAAACTAAATATAGTATATGTAAAAAATGTCAAGATGTGATTCACATCTGTGAAATTAATATAGAACATAATTTCAAGATCTTTTTTAAACTGAGGAAATAGCGATGTATATGCTAATATCTGTTTGGGGGCTTTAAGATAGCTAATCTGAACTATTTCCTAAGATTACACTTGTGGTGTTCTCTAGGTTGACTAAGCAGTACTGCTAAGGATACCTTGGTTTTGTCCTATAAGCCCTTCCCGTGGAGTACATCAACAGAACTCTGGAAAATACCAATCTGCATCTGAAGTAATGAGTCCAGAAATTATGGAGTTCATCAGACTCTGGTACATGATAGTTTATTTGAAGTGGTAATGCTGTACCGAAGAGCCAAGCATTGTTAGCAGCAGCGTCAGTATTAGCCTAACACTTTCGTAGAATTAGAGTTTGCAAGAATAACATTTCTAAGTACTCATAGGAGACACTGCTCCTGGTTTAACACCAATTGCAGAGCTTTAGCTGAGGAGGGTATCAGATTCTGTCCCAGGTATTTTTGAGTGAAAACACATATGGTCTTTAGTACATTTTCACACATCTGCTTCTGCATATTGTCTCTGCTGGATTTTGTATATGCCTGTGTCCTTGGATATTCGCAGTTTTTCAGATATATTTGTGATACTCAGTTGGGGATCTTCTAAAAAAGCATAACTTATTCTACTGTATGTTAAAAATTTGTGTGAAAAGTAAAAACAGCAAAAGCTATCTCAATATAGTACAATATTAGCACGAATTTCAGTGTGGTTTTTAAAGTCTGTAGAAAATGTGTTCCCACTTTCAATGTGTTTCTCAGTGGTGGAAAAATATACAGCGTTTCCCCTTGACTGTTGCTATAAAGAGGTTGTGGATGTGGCTCTATTTTACAAACAAGTCTTCTAAGTAGCAACGCATAATAGCCTTCATATTAATGTATTAATATTTCTCATTATACAGCTACATTACGAACTAAATTTTTCTTGTGAAAAATGAATCAGAAAAAATTGCCTGCATGGTACTCTATTCTGTTATCCAGTAACTGATATGATGTTTGTGTAGCTCGGAAATCTTTTTTAAATTAACCTTTGAGTAATTCGGGCATTTTTGCTAAATATAGATGCAAGTAGTTAAGTGTCGCCACTTCTGACCCAGATAAACCGAAATGTAGAATTCCAAAAGTACTTTTTTCTATATTATAAAATACTGCATTGGTTGTAATAACACTATAATACTGGTCTGAAAGTCAGAGGGAAAGGGATTTAGCCTGTTGTTATTAGTACAAGGCTTGTTGTGTTTGGTCTGAGAAGCCAGAAGGAAAGGCATTTATGCTCTTGTTATAAGATACCGGTGTGTCTGGGGAGACACAATAAAGAGGCTCTTACACCTGCCAGGTTCAGCAGAAAGAAAAGAATTGACTTTATTGTTTACATTATCTCATTCTTATACATGTCCCAACTCCAGAAGTGATCGGAGAGCATGCCACTTCCTTCTCAATCCCACTGGAGAAGAAAGGTGCTCATCAAAGCTCTCATATCACAAAAGGAATGAAAACCAGAAAATACCGTTAAGTAAACACTGGCTATTATTTACATGAATCTGTGTGAAAAAATCTGACTCCAAGGTTAAAAACAGAAGGCTTACAAAAACCAGGGCAACATCTCACCCTTTTTCCATTAAAAAAAGAAAAAAGAAAAAAGAAAAATGAACAATTTTCAATAACTGGTAGAAGGGGAATCATCAAAGTGATCACTTGCATCATCTGCATCTGAGTCATCACTCGAGGATTCATCCACCTGATGTCTTTCATTTTGGTCACGGTCTCCACCCTGCCTGCC
>VYXC01007891.1:110175-161494 GCA_013397175.1 Platysteira castanea
AGCCTGCTGAACCTCCTCCAGCACCTGACGTGCCTCAGGGGTCAATGTGCGAGGTGACTTTAAATCAGAGTCTCCCTTTAACAATTCAAACAGAGGAGACAGTTGTGCGTTGGTCAGGTTAAAAACAGAAGGCTTACAAAAACCAGGGCAACATACTGGTTATCTCTTCTTCTATCAGTAATATCCCAGGTTTTCTGTTGTAGCCAGATCTCTTCATATATTGTTGAAAAATGCTAAATGCAGCAAGAAACAGTATCTTTCAAAATGGGACCTTTGACCTCTCTTTTGACCACAAAGGGGAACCAAGCCAGGTATCAGTCATGAATAGCCTTGTAATCCATACAAAAATGGGCTTAGAACCCTAAATCAATAGAACTTTCACACTGACCAATATTACTGCATCAACTTCTAGAACTCTTCTAAATTTTGGCACGGTCTTGGCTCTACACAGTTTTCTCATGTAATGACGTCTCTGTATTTTGATTACATGAAAGCCAAGAAAAAAGGAAGAGAACCCAAGAAAACGTCATCGGTATACATAAAGCAGGATTTTGTAAACAACATTCTAGGCCATGAAGAAGAAATACTTTCTGCTTTATAAAAACTAGAAAATGCTTTTCAGGTTGTCCTGAGAATTTTAGATTATATCTGCTGATTGACACCTATATGGTATGCTGTAATCGTCCTTATTTTCTTTCTTTATTTTTAACTAAAACGCCCTTCCGTATGACTTTATATTGTAAGCCCCATGCCTTCTTTTAAAATTTCCATTATTTGTTACACTATGGCATTTTTAAACTTATGAATGAATGATGGATAGCCAGATTTCAAGAACTAAAGTGTATTACAAAAATATCTTAGACGTGGTGGCATTAAAATTCTTCCAAAAGGAGTAGTATTCACTTTATTATGTCTTACAGGGTAAAATTTCTTTAGAAACAGAGCAAAAATTCAGCCTGCCAAGAAACCCTCATTCTTGAATCTTTCTATCTAGGGAGACATTGTTAATGTAGAGGCTAGGCATCTAAAACACAAATTAAACCCTAGACAAATCAGCACCGAATGTAAATAGAAACGAATGTAAGTTAACACCTTTGAACGTGGAAGAGGCACGTATTTGACGTTCTCAATACCTTTAGAAAGGGACTCTTCTGTTCATTTTTGTTCTAGTGTTCCAGAAGGGCTGGCATAAGTTTTCCAGTACGCAGAGCTACCAGTGCTGAGACTGTAAAAAATCCTAGGAGTATGAATTCTGTCATTTAAATAGAATAAAGATCATCATATCTCTGGTCTTTCAGCAGTTGTTCACTCTGGCAATTTCGTGTACTTATGAAAAAAATGCCCTTCCTAGTGGCTATCGATCTCTAGAAGAGAGATCCTTATTTAGAAATTGAAATGGTTTAATGGAATATAATCTGTATTTATTATATTAAACACTAAGTCTGACCACAAATGTTTTATTCAGTGAAAGACTGTTAACAACTGAAGTCTCAAATACGAATTCTGGTCTCTGAAGACACGTACTTTAAGATACTTGAATGAACACTGATGTGTCACATATCAGAATCAGATTCCTGGCCATTTGCACTAGAAGGAGCCAGTTTTATGATAGGGTTTAATCACATACAGTCCCCACCTGGGTACTGTGAAGTAGAAAGTAAAACATTGGTGCATAGCTGCAGAAACGGAAAAATTCAGGTGCACCTTTCTTTCTGGTTCACGGGTTTTCTGCTAGGAGAGGAAGTCAAAAAAGTGTTTGAACAGCCCATGGTGCCTTAACAACAGAATGACTCTCATTGTGACCGTAGGCATCGAGCACTGAAACGGACTCTCACCTTTTTTTTTCGTTTGGGTGGAATGCAGGGATATGTCAGTGTCATGTATTGGTCCCCGAACTGCGATCTGTTCCTCGCAGCTGTAAAGTTGTACTGCTTCTCATCCTTTTGGTAAAACTTGGCATTATTCATGATGCTTCCAAAATAGATTGGCAGAGTACAAGGGACAATAGGACGTAATTTTCACTTGAATACAACTGTAGCAGTTTTTAACCGTGTTATTTCTTTAAAGGGCCACTGCTGAGGGAGTTTTTTACTCTGATTGTTCCTTACTGCTTTGAAATATCCACGCATTCATTAGTCATAGGTGGCTTGGGTACAACATAACCAGCACCATCTTAGAAGCACTTTAAAGTGTTTATTTGTCCAACTTAAATATGTTTAGTTGGAGAAGTGTTAGGAACAGTAACGTTCAAAATAAAAACATAGATTCTTGGCACTGTTTGTTTAGTTTCAAAAAATTTTCAGTCTGTTATCACTTTAAAAACGTCCATTAGTGCTGCAGGCATTTGTATTGCTGAGCTATTGCTGGCATCATGTTTGCAGTGCTGATCTCTGGTAAACACTATGCGTCCAAGAATTTACAATAAAGAGGAAGCATGAAGCAACATAGAAAGGAAAACTTTAAAATAACGTACTTCTATGTTCTAGCAAAATGAGAAGTAGGAGAGGCATTACCAAAGATGTTTCCAAGTCTTTTCTAACGAACTGAGATCACACAAAAATTTAATTCATTTTAAAATCCTTTGTGAGTGCTAAGGTGGAAGGTTAATTGGTTTGCTTTTTTAAAACATCTCCACTCTTTTGCTCTGATTGCTGCAAGCTAGTTCATCATACCTCAAGATTGTAGCTGGCATATTTGGTTTTTGGTTGGTGGAAACTTATTCCAGAAGTGACGGTAACAGCTTTCAGGAAGAATGGAGATGGGTGATTGAAACAGCTGTCTCAGCCTGGTGGAACAAAAGTTGCTTTCACTCCAAAGGTATTACTTGGGCGGTCTGCTACTAACAGGAAAGTCTCTAAAGATAAGAATAAGTCTTGGGCAATAAAGGACTACAGTGTAGCACATTCAAAACATTTAGTAATGCGGAATCTTTGCAAGAGAAGATTGAAACATATTTAGGAAGTGAAGTAACATTTTTTCGTGCACACCTGGAGATTTGTATTTGAAGACTGAACGAATTACTTGGAAAATTAAGACAAGGTCTGTAAGTCCCCTTTGTTCCAAACAGACTGTATATGGTACCACACAACATTGTATTATATGAACATACAGGGTCTGTGTCACTTCTAAATGTAGATGTACAAACCAAATGGGATGGGGAGACTGGCAGGCATTCCAGGAGCCTTTTTATTATTTTATTCAGACATCAATCTCACATGTAAAGATGAGACGCAAGAGATGGTACAGGGCTCACGCTTGCCACAGGCAAAGAAGGATTTCCTTTCTACAGAGCATGCTTAAAAGTTTCTCAGTCAATGGCATGCTTCTAAATTTTCTAGACAATTGTTCTAACCGGTCATTAAAAGTGCACGTAAATCTTTGAAGTCAAACAATCCCCGCTTGTATGCTTTGTAATGAACAATGCACAGTACTCCAGTATTAAGCTTAAAACTTAACTATCTTGTTAAGGTAACCTTCTGCAGACTCAAGACCTATCTGAGCCAAGCCTAGTGTCTCCAACCATTGTTTTTATGTCCTTGCTTACTAAATAATTGTATCTTCTTCTATCTTCAGGCTTTTGCAGCCACAGCTGAGCCTAAATTCTTTGCTGTATTTCTGAAAATGGTTTTTCTCACTGCACCTGAATACCTTCTCACATTTTGTGTTTCCCACAATTCCCCCTCTCTGTACAACTGAAAAGTTGTCTTAACTTTTTCGCTTATTGACTACCTGGCGTTACACAGCTCTTCTACGCAAAGGCACTTCTGCTTGCTTTAAGTGTTGCTATTATACACCACGGCGATTTTCATGCAATGAAATACCTGATCTTTTTCAAGAATGTAGGTCAAATCCCGTATTAATTGTTGTGTGTCATTTGAATAAGTCTTGTCCTTCCTAAGGTCTTTATTCAAAGCTTTCATCTACCTCTATTGCCTTTGCAAGATTCTGAGGACTTCCTCTAATCACATTTCCTCCATCTTTCCCTTATACGATATAAACTCCCTTGGTATTTTTGTCTATCATTCGTCGCATACACTGAAATATATAAGGAAAAACTACCAATATTTCCAGCAAAACGAGCAATACATAGAAACCTATCTTGCAAACCTCCTTTAACCAAGGTGCAGAGCTCCATCCCTCAAACAAATCGTCTATCCTCGCTCCATCGTCTCATTGAATTTGAGATGTTATACCTTTCAGCTTTGGTGTGATGTGTGGATGGATTCAGAATGACCAGAGAAGTTCATGCAACACAGTACTCCAAATTCTTCATCACCATGCCCATGTGCCAGTAAAAGGAAGTGAATTGCAGCTCTATTTTGAAGGGCAGCATGTTTAAAAATGTTGACATCTGTCAGCATATCATGGATTACAGTGGAAGTCACATTTTTTGTTTACTCAGCCAACACTTTATGCAATCCAATTGTTTCGATGCCACTGCTGAGGCAAGCTGGGGTACTAACAAACCTGCTGAAACTCTTGCCTCAGTGTTCCAGGGTCTCAACTCAGTTTTACAATTCTTATAATATAGATGAGCACCTATGTTTTTCTTGATGGCTGTTTTAGCACAGTAAGTTGTCCCATGCTGCCTAGACCACCTTCAAGGCATGATGGAATGCCTTGCTAACTAAGCCCTATCTCAGCAAATAAACCAATATCCTTTCAGTAATTGTCATGGATATAAGGCAACACTGGAAATTCCGCCCCAACTGCCTGAGTAATCACACCAAAAGCTTGAGTTTTTTGAAAAAAGCATTAGGTGTGACATTGTATTTGGCAGCATCTTTCTCTTGTCAATTGCTATCTGAGAAGGTAAGGCAGAAATCCATTGTCAAGGAACGGAGATTTTCTTTCCTCGAGCTCAGAAGTTGCTCTGGTGAATTTTCTGTTCCAGACATCAAATCCGTTAGGGATGGCTCCCGTGAGCAAATTCGCCTGGCTTGCTATTAAATTGCTTTTCTGTCAAGTGATCATGATATACAGGTATTGGCCATTATTTTACTGGCACACCGGCTAAACAGGTTGCAAAAGGCTTTTCTGGGTTCAAATTTGAGAAGCATATTCTGTCCGGGCCTGCTGCCTTCGCTAAGGTAACCCAAACATTTGTGTTTGGTTCATCCACGCAGACTTCTTCATTACAAGAAACAAGCAAAGCTAGCGAGCTCCAATAAAATATTCATGAACTACTTTCTTGCAAAAGACTTTTTCACATATTCCAACTCATAACTTCATCTTTTATTCCTTCCCAAAATTACTTGGGGACTAAATGGCTATGGTGTAAGGGTAATTTCACCTTAGCAGGTCGAATGGAGGACTCACATCTACCGAAAAAAAATGGGTATCACGCTTTTGCCAAAAGAGATCTACAAAACTAAAAATTCTCACATTTATAATTGACGTGAAATCAAGGTCTGCAAGTTCTACCGGTGAGCAAGGGACTTTATGTGTGATTCGCAATCTCTCTGTTTGGACAACTTCTGAGTGCTTAATTCTTCACTCGTCGAGTTATCAGAGCGTTCTCGTGTGCGATAATGTTAGACTTTTTTGTGGGGGCCCACTTAGTTCCTGCACCTGTGAAAACACATGCATACCCTTTGCCTCAAGTTATTAGTCAAAAAAGACTTTCAAATTGTCCTGTCTCGGGATTTCTAACTAAAACAAGGGTACTTTTATTCAATTTTGTTTTTGTATTATTTGAAAAGTGCCTAAAAATTGGTGGGATTTCTTGCAGAGGAGCTGTTTAAAAATTAAAACATGTAAGACTTTACTCAACCTCATCTGCGGTGTCCACTCCCCCTTCTGTTGATCTAGAATACATTTAGGCAAAGTGTTGGAAAACCATTGTCAGTTTATCTGCTTGTGTGTTTCTTTCTTCCAGGAATCCTGAAACCAAGGAATGAGCCCTAATGTGGGTGACAAAATATTGGTTATTTTTGTGTTGCAAAACTGTATCAAGACCTGAAAACCAACCATATAAATAACATTTTTAACATCCTATAAAACTGCTCCTTCTCTTCTTTAAACTACATTACAACATAAATGGAATCTTTAATTAAACTGAAAAGTTCTGGAAAGAGCTGGAAAGCCAGAACTACAGCACCCAATTGGAGAATTTGAGGAGACCCCTCTACTACTTGAATATCCCATTCTCAGGTTTTAATTGTTTAATTTCACCATACTATTACTGATTTTTATGTTTTCCCTTACCCATCAGTGAAGAGAGTTATAGGACTCAATGGCTCTTCACTTAGCATGGGTTTTCCTTTAAAACTCGATTTCGTCGCCAACAATTTGTGGCCAGGATAATAAATAGAACAAACATCTGAAAAAGGTTAACACTGTATAATGTAATGTCTAATCAAGATAAACTTTTTTCAGGAGTAAATAGATAACTGCAAATTTTTGACCTGGTAAGGTTAACAATCTTGTTCTAGCTCTAATTATGACCTGTGCTGCCATTTCCAAAGTCATGGAAATCGTCTTTGGAGAACTGTAAAGAAGAAAAACCCATTCTATTATTAATAAAGGATTTCTTTCAGAAGGGTCCCATGGAAAAGGTAAGAAGGTATTCAGGTGCAGTGAGAAAAACCATTTTCAGAAATACAGCAAAGAATTTAGGCTCAGCTGTGGCTGCAAAAGCCTGAAGATAGAAGAAGATACAATTATTTAGTAAGCAAGGACATAAAAACAATGGTTGGAGACACTAGGCTTGGCTCAGATAGGTCTTGAGTCTGCAGAAGGTTACCTTAACAAGATAGTTAAGTTTTAAGCTTAATACTGGAGTACTGTGCATTGTTCATTACAAAGCATACAAGCGGGGATTGTTTGACTTCAAAGATTTACGTGCACTTTTAATGACCGGTTAGAACAATTGTCTAGAAAATTTAGAAGCATGCCATTGACTGAGAAACTTTTAAGCATGCTCTGTAGAAAGGAAATCCTTCTTTGCCTGTGGCAAGCGTGAGCCCTGTACCATCTCTTGCGTCTCATCTTTACATGTGAGATTGATGTCTGAATAAAATAATAAAAAGGCTCCTGGAATGCCTGCCAGTCTCCCCGTCCCGTTTGGTTTGTACACCGACATCTAAGCCCTTGCATATATAACAGTCTGGACTCTACAGTCACCTAGGCTGGAGGAGCAGGGCTCCAATTTTGGTTACAGTGGAAGAACATTTCAAAACCAGATCAACCCTTGAATTTTTGTATGACTATTAAAAATCACTGCCTTACAATGGTACAGAGGTGATAACAATAGGGAAATACTGGCTTGAATATCTTAGAAAAGAAGTTTTATATAAGGGAGAAGTCACTGGATGAAGAAAGACCAGGAAAAAGTAGCTTCGATCAAACGTAAAGGTACATCCTCCTCTGTTGCATGAAACCAAGAGCTGCATCAGACGGACAACCAGCCACTTCTCGGTTAATAGCGTTGGTAAGAGCGAGTGCTTCTAGAACACTAAAGGGAAGTCTCTTTTTAGGTTAAGAGACACCTCAAACCTTTTTTTAATATTGAAAGTAGGTGATTTGACTATCTATATTTGTCCTTTCTTCAGTCATCTCCTTTCTGTTAAGACTTTCTTTTGGCGATTTTTTAAAAAGAATTACACAGCAGGATTTATCAAAATAAAATTGCTGTATAATGGAATGAGTAAGAATGCCATCCAGAAGAAATGAAGACTAGAAAACAGTAAAATTGCATGGGTCCAAGGACGACTCCAGGCGATCCCGATTTTATTTCAGTTAATACTATTGGAAAGTCAGATACTTCAATGAACCATTCAAATGCTGTGCAGTGAGCAGCCTCTCAGCTTGCTGTCTATCTGGAAAGATATATTGTCTCTGCCCATCATGTATTGGGTTGTAGAGTAAACTCCTCTAAGTGCAGGATGTAGCATGCTACTAAATCTCTTGTCTTGTGCCCTAGTGGTGGGAAGTCACGATCCTAATATGACTGAGTGGAGTCCAAGATCAACCACAGAAGTTTCACACTTCTAATCTGTTCCCTGAAGTGCCTGGAGGTTATAAGCGAGTAAAACCAAGGCATATTCTGTCTCTGGCTGAAGGAAAAAAAAACAAAATTGTGGGTTACGCTGTGGGAATTAGTCCAAAACAGAAACGACGTGGTTCTGATTTTTGGCCCCTGGAAAATGCATGTATTTTCTATGAGTTAGTATCTGGTATTAGAACAAGGAGTTTTGAAGGAATATAAACAAGAAAGAAATAGACTCACATTTTACATACTGGTGATGAGTAAAAAGAGTCTCTTTAACTGATATGGTCAGTACTTCTTGTGTCCAGTAAGAATCTTTTGCTTAAAATATAGCTGTTAAAGTGAATATTTTCAAAGAAAAGGATGATATCTCTCAGAACACGCTCTTTCTCAATGTCAGCCAAAAAGTTAATCACAGTTTTCTTTCAGTCATGCCTTTTTGCTGTTTTCAAGGGAAAGAGAAGAAGAAAAAGAAAATTGTACCATGTCTATTGATTGACAAAAAAAATTTGCAAGAACATTTAAATGAGCAAAAGAATATTTTTAAAGTAGAGTGAAACTTTGTGCCATAAATAATGTCTGGTAACTTGTCGGTAATCTGGTAACAATTATATTATGCCAAAAATTTATGGTTTATTGTGGTACTGCTATAAGATTTCGCTGAACTTGGTACAGAAGAGGTCAGCTCCTCAAGAGGCGTCTACTCTGCTTTTCAGGATGCAAACACGGGGTTAATAGGGGGTGCCAGTTTTTAGACATACAGGGTATCCTAGAGGAGTTTGCCTGAAGCTCTGCTGACTCTGTCAGCAGTCATTCCTATGCAGTGTCAGGCTCGTGATTTATAGCCCTGTTTAACTGAAGGCCATATTTACTCCCAGCACGGCCATTTTGTCAGCTCTTTTCGATTTTTAACAACTTCAAAAAGATACACTTCTGCAGAGGCATACGTGAAACTTGCTATTTCTACGAATTATGTGGGATTTTTTTGCAAATGAGAACCACTTTCTCATTGATCAAATCTATGGAAGAGTTCAGTGTTACATGGTACATTTATTATTGTAGATTTAAACCATAATGCTATTTTTATTTATCTAATTTTATTGCTTTTTGCACTTTACTACATTTGCATTTAAGTTTGTTTCTTTTTAAGTTTTTTAGAATTTATTCTGCACGACTCTGCAAAGGCATTTCACCGTTTCGTGTACTTTTTTTTCTGGCTCTTTTCTGCTTTTTTTTTCAAATTAGCAAGATGCTTCTTCAGGTTTATGGTTAATTCCACTTGGATTGGTGTTTTCTTCATAGAAATGCTCTCAAGGGACAAAAGATTATAGGACAATTTTTTCCCAAAGAATTCAATTTATTTCACTTCCAACTGCATAGTTATTTATAAATAAAAGAGATAGTTAAAATGTAATGGTAGCCCCAAGTATTCCGTGTATTAGACAAATACTGGAAAAAGGTGAAGTACACTAGTTTGAAATGTGATTTAGTAAATAGTGCATGTTGAAACAGTTCAGATCCTTAAGCACATTGATGAAATACTAAATACAGGTTTTTAGACTGCAGTTATAACTCTAGAAAGATGAGTTGTTTGTTTGTTATCTTCTCAGTACAAGACAAGTAGTGCTGTAAGAAAAGTCGAATTGAAGCTGACAGATCAGAGGAGGTGATGGGAAATGGTTTAGAGGAAGTTCCTTTGGCCACAGATTCTATAGGAATACGTGCAGACCTGGGGAGTTTGCTGCAAAATGTTTTGCCTCAAAAACATGTCTAATTTCATTTTTAAAATCTTTTCAATGTAGGTGAAACTGTCTTGTATCTATGCATTATTTAATGCCAAGAGGGTTTCATAATGGACATCAAAATAAATCAGTTGTGACAGACACTTCCTGAAGCCTGGCAGTAGCTCTTCACTCTCGGGGATCTACTGACCATCACTATTGCAATGAGTTTCATGCATTTCTTTTTTGATTTCTGGGTAGGATATTTTGGTTCCAGTGATAAGAATGGATCATTATGCAAACCTATTTTATTAAAAAAATCCAAACTTTTCTTTAATTTATCAGTTCAAATATAGACTACTGTGGCATGAACTATCTTTGGTATGTTTCACAAGGGAAAGAACATTTTTATGACTTTCCCCCTACGTCCCAGAATTTACTGGGCAGATTAGATAAATTTGTGGGTATATATGGTATTTTCTTAGTTGTCTGTCGGATTCCTCTTTCTTTGCTTCTGACTAGTTCTTTTACTCAGAGCACAGATTAAGACACAGGAGATGCTGTTTCTTCTTTAGATTTGGATGTTTATTATTTCTTATCTAAGTTACAACTACACAAGGTCTGCTCGTATGCTAACAAGTTGGGAAAATGGCCTATGTTGAGTTCTCTCAGGGCCTTTTGAAAGCCAAGCTATATAATTATATTATGCCAACAACTGTATTTTTACTTTTAGCCCAATAACCTAACGTCTCGGCCTCTGCATTGCACGGTTTTTTACCCAATGGCAAACTGACTAAAATGTAGAAAAAAGAAGAAGCACTAGCCACCACACTTTTTCCACCATGTTTTCATCTGTATATATACATTATTATATCCCAAACCCTAAAATTCTATATCTTCATGCAGTGATATAACACACTTTTATTGATTAGACACTAACAGTCTAACTGTTATCACCTAGTTTTGGAAGCCTTTTCCAGGGCTTCATATCAAATGCAGTCTATTTTTGTGGAGCTCTTCTTTTCAGCTCTGAGAGATTAAGACTCTCAGAATCCAGAGTTCCAGCAGTTGTCTTCTTCAGATTTATTTTATGCTGGAATTTCTGCAAATTAGTAGCTATTTCAGGAGTTTTTTTCCCTTCTTTGGCTATGCTTCTTTCTTTCCTTCATATGCTTATTATATTTCGCCTCACCATTTCATAAATATTGTAGGCATGTTGGTATTCCTCTGGTAGTTGATGATTTGGCGTATGGAATAGCATACAATGAACAGGAAGAGACCCATAAGGATCATCAAGTTCAGCTCATGGCCCTTCACAGAACACCTCAAATACCACATCAGGTGCCTGAGAGTTTGTCCAAATGATTCTTGAAATCACAAAATGTTGGTGGATGGGACCTCTTCCCTGGGTAGGGTTTTCCAGCTCCCAAACACCTATTGGCTGAAAATCTTTTCCAGCTGTCCAGCCTAAAATTCTCCTAATCAGTTTCATGTTATTTCCTGTCACTGGTCACATATAAGATTAGGCCTTTTTCATGTTGCTTTTTTCACAACATTTTATTAAATAATTAGAAGTTTTTCAGGGTATTGCTTAACTCTGGAATTTAGGTTTGTAGATCAGCTGTCAGGATAAGCTGTTTTCCCTGTTTTTGCACATTCGTTCTCTTACGTGTATTTCCTTTCTTCACTGTCATTTAATGATTAGTTCAGCAAGAAAGAGTAACGTTGTCATTTCCACACAGCTGCCATTTCTTTTCCAAGTAATTTCAGCTCCCTAAACATGCTTAATGAACAACTTGACAATTTCTTTGCAATTCGAGAAGTGTTCCTGTGTTGCTGTAATGGCTTGATACTGTTGGAGGTCTCGTTCATCTAAAACTTATGTCAGATGACAATGAATCTTAGTATTTCAAACACTTCTTGGCAATAACTATGACAGTTATACCAAAACCTGTGTCCCACTGCAAACGTAAATAATGACATTGCTATGATTTTTTAATCGGTTGTTAGAATAGCTGTTGATAATAGTGTGATGTTAAATCATCTTTCTATTAAAATGTGAATTAAAGACTATTTCAGGGAACAACATTGCTTTTACACCGTATTTAANTGAAGGTTTATGTCTAAGTTTGTCTTAATAGCTAGTTAAGTAGTTTTACTATTTCTTCTACAAATAAAACTCTTAAAATCGAGACATGCTCTGTGTTAAAATACTAGACTTTAAACTGAACTTTTGGTTTTGGGTTCTTCTGGAGAACATCTTGACTTGTTCATCAACAAACCTGTTCGCACTTTAATTATGTAATAACATTATTAACATCAGTAAAAAAAAGCTGCTGAATTTTTTGCACGTGGTTATAAAATTTTGGTTTGTAGCACCTTTAGTGTGACCACATTTTACTAAATTTTTTTTATTACAAGTAATTATATTTCCAGAAAATTATTGGAAGTGGAAAACTTCCCAGTTTTCTTCACCCAGGAAGTTCTTCTCTTGTGTGGAAAAGATTTGCCAAGTATTTTCAAATTCCTTTATGCTCTTCCTTCACAGGTTACTTTCTATCTTCTCTCTTTCTAGTGAGCAGTGTTGTGTGACAGAACCCTTTTGTCTGATTCAGCATGAGATTGATTACTCTGGGTATTTTGGGGACTGAATTTGGCTACAAGCATAAATTCTGCCATACACATTCTCATGCTGCTGCTTTTACCACTGTGCTGCAGCAGTAAATAATAGCAAATGCAGGGCTTTGCATGTTGTGCATACAACCATATGTCATGACAAATGGCTTTACAAAAGCCACTGATATGATCCACAAGGCAAATTTTTTTTTATAATTTCTTCCCAGGAAACACATCTGACTATTGTGTCTGGACTGAAATACAAAATATAAGGCTAACATATACTGTCATATCTCTTAAAATATCAGGGGGAAAATACAGAAGGTTCTTTCCCTTTTCACCAATAGAAAACATTTTGTTCTACCTTTCTAGTTAGATTCTGCTTGAATATTATACTTGGCTACAATTGTCAACATTTTATTTAAGCAACACCAGGAAGAGGTAAGTATTTCACAATCATGGCTTTAAACACTTGTGCAGCTGCAGAAGAGGAGAAAAACTGTTTGTGTTTGTTCACTATATAAATTGTTTCCAGGGATGCTTAAAGAGAATTTGATAAATGTGGTAGAAGCAGAAACATCGTAGCAAGGGCGCCCAAATTGGGTAAACGAGCGCCTAAATCATCCGAATGTGAAAGGAAGGTGAGTGAGCCACCGTTTTCTCCTCATTTTTAGGTGTGTAGCAATATAGTGGAAAGTAAGGAATACATGATTGCTCTCTTGGCTTGTGTGATAACTGAACAGCAACTTATAGATACTGTGAAACTCTTAATTTCAACTGTAGATGAACTTAACAAAATATCAGTTAAAAACAGTAAGTTCTCTCTCGACACAGAGATTTTCCTTGCAGTGCTTAAAAAATATATTTGAAAATGTATTTCTTTTTGGATGTCACTGTACATTGGAAGCAGGTATCAGAGTACCACCTCTATGGTTTTTTAGTAACTGCAGTGATTTCACTGCCATTGTGCAAACTAAAGCCGGTGTTCTTTGGTTTTGTTCACTGAATAGATCTGCATATTTTTAAAACTAATACTTCCATTGGTGCTAGGACAAAAGTCATTATGGTGTCATGATAAAATAATATTCCAGTAAAACATTAAATCTGCAAAAGATTTTTGTTGTGAATTTTGAGTACTAAAATTGATTGAAATGAAGGTTTTGAGTCCGAGTATAAAGTCCATCAAAATCAAGTGCGAAAGAAGGAATGTAAAAAAAGATAAGCAGTCTTCTGTTATGGATTTGTTTTTAATATGATGGTCATTGTCTTTTAATAATTTTTTGAAACAGAGGTTTCCTCTGAATCACCATTTTTCTCTTTCTTCCACTGTCCACATTTTCTGTTTGATAGTGTAGAAAGCAGTTAAACTGCGCAAGAGCCTCAAATATGTTTTGGAAATCAAACAGCTTAGTTTAATTCTTAGACACTTACTTAGGTGCATCTGTCAAGAGGGGACAGTTTGAAATTTTGTAAGGAGAAGCCGCGGAAAGTGATGCAAGCCTTACACACATACATTGTTGGTCATAGGAAATGATAAATCTGATGTTTGTAGAGTCCAAAGTATGATACAGGACAAACTTCTAATTTTTTCCTTGACACCCATTCTTTTCCTTGAATTGTATTTTTCTATTGTCAAGAGAATTGAAATTAAATGTTGGTGCTCTGTGACTTTGCTACTAACTATTAATACTCTTTCTCCTGTGACTTGAGAGGGAATACCACATTGAAACTAAGATATGGTGAGTTTATGGTGATCTATTCCACTGGAAATGATTGTTCTGCATCTTTTTTCTTCTTTTTTTCTTGCCTATACATTCATTTGGACTTCTCTAAAATAGCAGGGTATTTCTAGATGGACAAGGTTATGTTTTTATCTAGAAAATTCTCCCGACTACATATTTCTTCCTCACAAAAAATTTTTTTTCACTCCCTGATTTGGTTTGAAGTTTTCAGCATTTCTCTTAAGCTTGATCAGGAAAAAATTGAACACTATCATCTGTAGTTAAAAATGCATTCTTTGTGTGACTGTCATATCAACATTTGGGCTGATTGATTCTCAGGAGACTAATGATATCCAGCATGTAATAAAAAATATCGATGAAGCAATCTGTAAAAAACTAGATCTGTAGTACTCCCCCAGTAAACCAGAAAAATTCATCTACTTAAAAAGAAGGGAAAATTAGACATCATTAAAAATTCTTTTCAGTGTGATTTGCGGTTAGTTTGAATTCCTTTCAGTGTCAATGAATTTAAATCTGGCACAATTCCAATTCCACAAGGGTTTTTTTTCTTGCATATGCTTTGGGGAGGAGACAGAGAAATTTAGATGATATAGATGAAAGAGAGAATTGCAGTACTATGGGAAAGTAACAAGAAGAAAACCACAGGAATAGCGGGAAGAATTTAGAGGTTTTCTGTGAAGATATTAATTTAGAAAACAGGATGACTGAAATAGATGATGGCTAGATTCTAAAAAGGGACAGGACTAGTTTTTGTATTGTGTAGCGTGTGAAGATTTTAGCATGTTCCTGGCAAGTGGAGTGTGATCTTCCGACTGTGGAAGCTGCTTTATTAGTTATTGTCTTTGTGGTTTTCAGTGCTGAGTCTTTAGAGAACTTTTCCGTAGTTAAAGGTGTATTGAATGTGGGGCAGTGGTACATGCTATAGGCAAACTTTAGAAGAAGACATCCACCATATGAAGCCAAAATAGAAAGGGATTTTTGAACGGGAATTTTGGGTTGCAGAGTAGAAGAACCCAAAGCATCAGTGTGTTCTAGGTGAGCTACAAAAGCATATAGCTCTTTCTTACTCTGGACCTATGAATCAATGAAGTGATTTGTAAAAGATGTTACCTGGACCATCCAAATCTTCCCCTTAGCCACCATATAAGTGTTTACCTCTCTTGAATTTGCAGCTAGACCAAGACAGAACCATAACAGGGAGATACTGGAAAAAGTTGGAACACTAAATGGAGGCTGAAGATAATGAAGTTAATTAGCTTTTGTGTAATGGACTATTTATTTGCTCTGAAATTTGTGTAGATTGCAAACCACTGTTTGATTTCTTTTTGGAAATAGGGTCACATTTCTGAATACCCAAAAAGGCCTCCTCTTCTGCGAGCTCAAGAACTCTTCCATAAGCTATTTGATAATGCAACTGGGGATAAGCATTGTGGGGTTTATTTTTTTAAGAATAAAAGTACTTAGGGTTTTTGTTGCAGCTTGCCTTAGTAGCGCTCTTTAGCATTCCTGCCTATAGCAAAAATGTCAGACTTCGTCATAGGATCCTGGGCGGTTTGTTTGTGCGCAAAATGTTGTGCTAGCCAAAGTTGTGCTTACCGCCTTGTGTACTGACATTGTTCTGTTGTCGCTATCAAAGTAATGCTGTCCCATTTTACTGACTGTGTGCTAGACATCTGCTGACTGCGATTTGGCTGTTTCACCCACTGAGCTGAAGAGTTTTGGGATCACTGAGGCATGATCAGGAGCACTTGACAGCCACAAAATCTCAGCAGGGGATCTGTGGAATGTAGGCCAAGATTGACATAAGGCCTGTCATGTTCTTGCAGTTTAATTTGCTTATGCCTGCACCAAGACGATTGCCTGAACTCAAGTTTTTATTTTTTTAACCTTCTTTACAGAAACTTTAGTTTGTTAGAACGGCAACTGGCAGCAGGCCAGTTGTTTTACTTTTGAGAGGCATGTGGATTCAGCTAATTTCAGTTTTTTTCCAAATCCATCGGAGATCTTTTAGTGTTTCAGTATCTGCTTCACTGTTACCTCTTCACTAATAAGAAGTTGAAACAAAGGTTTTATTATGCTTTACTCCCTTTGAGGACCCATTTAACTAACAAATCCCTATTTTTCTTGCTTGCAAAATTCAGCAGTGCTCTGGATATTTCCATGTCTCTGTCTCATCGTCTCCCAGTGTGTGTTAGCTTACTTAGGCACATAATAAATCCTTAGACGTTCAGGAATGAGCACAGGAAGTGGTAAAAATATAAAAGCTCTATCCCGGATTTTGACCTGCTTTCCCTGCTAACCATACTCATATTCTACTATTGTGTAATGGAAAACAAGACTTGGCTGAAGCAGCACTGCGTTGCCTTCCTCCTTCCTGACAGCCATTGACCTTTCACAGCCATTTTAATTTTTCTGAACTGTCCCAGTTGAATCAATTGAAGCTGGAAATACCTCATTGTTAGACACTTTGAATGTCAATCAGAGCTTAATACTTTGGCGACACGTACTCATGTTGGAATGTTGCCTAATATCACAAAACTGATAGGAGTGGAGACGTATCACAGCAAGGTCATCTATGTGGAGTATTAGTGCAGAGACAGTGGTGCCACTTGGCAATTGTTGATACGCTGTGTATGCTGTAGAAAGAGGTAGTAAGAGGCAAAAGTGGTTCCAGGAGACTGATTTGTTGCTGTCAAGACTTGTTCATCACATCTCTCTACAGCTGTTGTATATACAAGTGCTTGCTGGTCATTGTGGGAAAGATCTTAAATATGCAGCCAGTCTTCGCAAGAGAAGAAAGCATTGTCATACATCTTTCTAGTGGCAACAAACTAATACGTACTTGGCTGTACACTATAGCTCCATTTAGTTCAACAGCCTATCTCCAGCAGCGGCCAGTCTTGAATGCTTAAAGAAAAGTATGAAGACAGATGAAAGGTTTTTTTTGTACTCATTTGTCCAGATGTTTTGGTGTATGTATAAACCCAAGGTAGAATTTTAGGCAGATCTGCTTCATACAAAGAGTGTGCAATGCTTTAATCGAACCTACCTCTTGGTATTCAAATATTTCATGCTCTTCGTCTTTTGTATTCGAAAGATCAGTGAGTTATTGTTCTCTGGCCATCATCTGCAGAATTAGAGAGCATTTTGGAAGCCATTCCTATATTTATTTCCAATTTTCCATTAGTCTTTTTTGTCTTTCCCTGTTCTACTAGGTCGACTTCCCCAAATATTGGTAAAAACTCTGAAAAAGTGTCAGAGACATTTTTCCATGTTCTTTTCATTACAATTTCTAACTTTATCCTTGTCTTTTATCTTGCTGCTGACAGGTTTTCTTCCTAAAAACATCTGCAACTAAGTCTCAGATTTTTCTTGAGTGATAATAGCCACTTTGGACCTTGTCAAATTTTATAAAGCATATGTAAACTTAAGTACATTTTTGCAATATGCTACACTTCTCACTGAATACTGTTAGACTTTTAATCACGTATTTAACCTGAAATTCTTTGGTTATCTTTTAGGATTATATGTTTTTTTCTCTAGTTTTCATTAGACAACTGGGTCAAACCTAAGGGTTACTAACCTTACTATCCTTCCTCTGATGTCAGTGGTAGGAAAGAGTATAAAAATAGAGCAAGAGCACCACAATATTGCTAGTAACATACTATGCTGGAGAGTTGCTACATTTCATGGTATTTTTCCTATATTTTCATGCAGTTGTTCAGTTTGAGAGCTCTTATGACAACTTGTAAAGACGGATTACAAAATGAAAAGCTAGAAAAAGCCTCTGAAAATGCTACAGTAAGGACAATTGGGAATAACTCATTTTGTTCTGATATAGCCTCATGTTCTTTTTTCCAGGAGTCTTTAATGGGTTTTTATTTTTGGATGTGTTTGAAAAATTATATTTTAGCTTTTACTCAATTACAACAATGGTCCTTGTGTGTTCTAGGCTGTCATACAATGTTTTTACCTTTAACCTGCTAGAGTTAATTTTTTTCATTTTTGTAATAAGGATGTCGATTTAACTTTCTGAAGGATTATTCCTTTTGACTAATAGTCTCCTTCAGGTGCTTAACAGTGTTTAACATCTTAGGGAAAAGGTAAAGTTGGAATATGACTGCCTACTCACACCAGAAAAGTTCTGTTTTTTCTTGTATGATTGAATAATTGCCAGCTGTAAGTTTAAAAGAGAGATGAGAGCAGCAGGGATTGAAGTTTCTTAAAAGTAACTGTCGAACAGGACAAAAAAAAGTCAAGGGTCCGTTCCTTGCGCACTATTTACCATCAGTTTCTGCGAGCATTTGTGATTGTCGTCTCACAGAAGTAGCAGACATGAAGTGATTAGATTTTAGCAGAAATAAAGTCATACTTGCAGTGCATGTCTCCAGGTGTGTACTGTTTTCTTTTGCTGATCTAGTCCATTTAGCTCGACAATTGGCTTTATTAATAACCTTTTAGGAAATGTACACTGCATAGCTTTTTCTCTCATGCTTCTGATACCAAACGAAATCTTTTGGAACTGTATCTTGCTGCAAATTTTCTCGTCATGACTTTGTCTTTAGAATTTGTATCGCTGTTATTTGTTTTAACTGCCTTGCTAGTATGTTTGTAAACTAGACTCTCTCATACACTGCCTATAGAAGTGTATATGTCCCTGCCCTTGTTGAATTATTCATGTCACAATTAAAATGGAATATAAGATGTGAAAAACATTATTTTGAAAGTTAGGCACATGTGGTGATGAATAGTGTGTCACAGCTGTGTTCTTTGCTTGAAGCAATGTGGAGGTGTTAATCTCATTAAAAATTCCCACCCTGCTCACCAAAAGAAAACAGTTATAATACAAAGTCAGTGAAAAATGCAAAATAAGTGATGACTTGCTTGTGACAGTACTTTGATCATGTATTACAGTGGTTTTAAACAGTTAAAATTATCCTCAGGATTCGTTAGTCTCTCAGAAAGTGCAGGTTGTAAAGGTGTTTTCAAAAAAGCTCATATATTAAAAAGACCTGAGTGGCTGAACAAGTGCAACGTTTAATTTCATTGTTCTCTTGTTTTCAAGAGATTGTCATTTGATCCTCAGTGCCATATATTCTGTTAAAGATGGCAAAGGATCAGAGAGCCATCATTTTGAATCTCACTATAGAAACAACGGGGTGGTTTTATCTCTTTAGGACAGTTTTCACATTGTAGAATAACAAATTCTAGGTAATGAGCTGCCTGTGAAAAGCAAGCTACTGTGTCCTCTGCAACTGGTAGGAGGAGGAGAGCAGTTTTTTCTCAAGCATTTTGTGTTGCTGCTCCCAGTGGATTTCTTTAAAGATCCAGGCATGGTGAGAAAGTGAAAAGCAGTACTTGAAAATGTGATGTTTTTAATAAAAATGTCCTAATGAATATTCCTTTATTGATTATCAGGATTTGAAAACAGACCTGTGTCTTTACTGCTAGTTAACTGAGGGTTTTGCTGTCTTTAATTTTGATATTACCTGAATTTGTATAGTGGAAAAGGCACTATAACTCACATGTACAAATCACAGGTCATTTTTGTATTCAAGTTGCTACCCTAAAAGAAAACTGGATATAATTAATAACAGCGCCGAGAAGAAAAAACTCCTTTTAAGATGGCTTTAATACTGTGATCTTCTTCTTCTTAGTGAAAAAACAACATCAGTTTGTCGGTGATGTCCTGATTCAATGGGTATTATGACTTTTTTAGCTGGCCCGAACTCTATATAGATGGACCACTAAAATTACACATGCAACTGAATAATTTTATTTAACACCTTTTTCCCCGGCACTATGAACATATAACTGTGTTTATCTGTGCCCTTTTTTTTTACAGTTGATAAGAAATATGATGCCAGACAATAAAGAGAAGCCTATAATTTTGTGAAATTCAGTTTAAATTATTTTTTAAAGTCTTGTGGATTTATTTTAATACTCAGATAATTTTGCAAGCTCACATTTCATTTTCCCCTCACCCCTCAGTGAGTAAGATAAAGTTCTGCTATACAACATTTTCTAGTTGAGATGAAGTTTTTAAGTAAAAGTATATGAAACCCTTTGGACTTGTAAATTCATGGTGCATCAGATACTTAGGCTACTGTTCTAGAAGATTTTGTGTGCTAAAGAGCTATTTATATTATTCTTCACATATTAATTCCTTTTGTTCATAATGTAGTGAAACTCAGAAAAACTATTATTTTAAAAGTAGACGTTACTAGTTTGCTTTGTAATACTTGTAGCAGGAGAAGCAGGTGCATAAAGATGTATCTTGGAAAAAAGTAGTTACAGGTGAACAGCACTTGAATTACTCTTTTCAATACGTAATATAAAGTTTTGCAGTTTGGCCTGAGTAGCTTCTTACCTGAGTGGTGCTGTGGCATGTTATGCTTTTAAGAACTACAGCTTCATTCCCTTCCAGAACGGCTGTATGTTTTGCTTTGGCAGACATTTTAAGTTGCTAAAAATTATTGAGGAGAAGAAACCTACCTTCAAAAAAAGCGCAAGAGCTTGATATATAATGTGAAGTCTAGACATGTTTTCAGTGTAATATTTTCTTTTTTAACCACGCAGTGATCTGGGCACTAAGAAGTTTTCACTGTGATTCAAGGTTGAAGAAGAAATTATGTCTTTTTTTAGAATTCTTTATCTTGTTGAAAGGAACTTTACTGCAACTCCAGTGCATATATCTGTAATGCTTTATGGTTTTTTTATCCTCAAAGAGAAAAGAAAAAGGGAGAATTCATAATGAGCTTCTTACAAGTTAGAAATCCTTGTAGTCCAGGCAAAAAAGGTCTACTCCTTCATTTTACTTTCATCTCAAAATCTCAAATGAATAACTGTTACAACCATGATTAAACTTGATGCACATTCTTGGCTTATGTGGGCTAGGTAATTGTGCAAGTCTTGTGTTTAAGAAGACCAGGAAAATCATCAGAACACCTAAACTGATATTTAGTTCCTGCTTCAGTCTTTGAATGAAGTATTAGAAGGCAGTGCCTAACATGTTTCTCTTCTCTCAGTTTTTGAATGTTTTAGCATCAAAGCTCTATGTTGCTAGCAACATGGAGGCCCCTGAGTGTGAGTTTCTCTGCTGGAGCTGCACCTTCCTCCTCCGGGTGGCTGTTGCTCTCAGGCTGCCCACAAAGCAGAGGCTCACGGCTGCTGCCACTGCTGTGTCACTGAACAGGGACCTGAACTGGTTGACCAGTTGGTCAATATGGGCTTACTGTGTTGATCACCGTTCTGGTACATGAGGAAAAAATAATTTTTCTTATGTGTGAGCGAAAGCCTTGAGTGAGTTTAGCACTTCAGGCATACAGGAGGGCAATCTGCCTGTGTCATTCAACTTGAGTGGTTTTTTTATAAGGGTTCATAGACTTGGAAATAGTCCTTAATATTGCATGTCAACACCAATGGGCTGTCAGTCATTTTAATTATGCTGCTCTGAAGTTCTTATTCTGAGTAAACAATTAAAATCTTCAGTAACTATAATTAGCGTTTGCAGTAAAAAACTAAAGAAGGCCTTTAATTTTCAAAGCATACAATTGTTCCATTTTATTCATGCAGATCATGCATGAGACAAAAAATTTTGCTTTGATTCATGAAACTACATGGAGAAAATTACCAGCCAGTTACTACACTGTCTCTCAGCAGAGGGCAGGGCTTTAGGCTTTAGTTGATGTTTAATTTCATTAAGTCTCAGTTCGCAGGGAGCACAACTGCCACCTCTTTTCCTGGGTGTGTTGATCCAGTACCCCGGTCCTTCCAGCTCTGGGCTAAGTGACACCGCTTTAACCAACTCCTGGACAGTTTTTGAAAAAACGGCAGGTCTCTCAATTGCCTTTACACTTTATGGGAAGGGGCAGGTTCTAGCCATTTTTCGGTCTTGGTCTGGTTCTTTCTCATCACCCCTATCTGAAGTAGAGCCTGTGTCTGTTCTGTTGTTTTGGGACTGTTTTTAGCCAGCAGCAGCTGAAAAGCACCCATGGTGTTTTCTTTAAGGCTTAGGAACTAGGTCAGTACCTTCATCAGAAACGGTTATTATTGCCGTGTTCCGGGAAGTTTGTTCTTCTCTGAAGCATGGAAGATACTTTTCTCGTAATATAAGACACACGCTAATAACTTTGGCTCAAGAATCATACACCCCTTCACTGAGATCATGTGTTACCACCAAACAAACACACTCCTTTGTAGTGTCTAGAAAAGCAATATATGTTTGTGGCCATCTTGGTTGTTACGTACTGCTTTGCCTCTGAGGTCAAAATAGTTTCTGTTCTCAAACTCAGTCAAAGCATTCCTACCTGGGCTTTGTAAGACTTGCAGAAGGCTGGGTATGCTATTCCTTTCCTTGTAGTATTTGGTATTCAACTTGTAGTCTCTGGTATTCGACATTCTGGTAAGGCTCCCATACACTACTTAATTTTAAAGGATTCACAGAATCATTTAGGTTGGATGGGTCTTCTCAAGATTATCTAGCCCAACCCCTCTTTCTCAGGCAGGGTCACCTAGAACAAGTTGTCCAGGAAATGCATCCAGTCAGGTTTTGAGTAGCTCTACAGATGCAGATTTCACAGTATTTTTGGTAAGTCTGTTCCAATCATTGACCAGTACCAGAAACAATTATAGAGATTCAAAGTTTTGTGTTTTAACCATACTTGGCTTTGAACTTCCTATTTTTACTAACCTTTGCACTACCATGACTTGTCTGGAATTTCCCCTTCCTCTTTAATTCTTTCTTTTTGAGTGCTACTTTAATTGAATTTTTACTAATATCAGCTTGAAAATAACATTCTAGCAGCTGTTGTTACTCTGTCTGTTCCTTTGCCTTATAATATATCAAAGATCAAGAAGGAATAATTATATTAACCCTACAGGCAGTCATTCAGGGCACAGTTCTGCAAAGATTTTTCACAAAATAAAGAATTTGCAAGGCACTGGAAGGGACTAGAAGAGGTCTCAAAAGTAAAGCGACATCTAGAATACTAACTTTTGCTAATTATGGAGTAAAAGAGGGACTGCTCCTCTGAATTTTGCCGTGACAGTTTCTCTAGCCCTCTGCCATGCTGTGGAAGATCTGTTCCTATGATCTCTCAAGGAAGGCATAGTGAGTGGGATACCGGCTGCTTGCCAGTGGGAACGTATCACATAGATTTGTTAGCAATGTGATATGGAAACAACTCAGAAAACAGATTCAAGATCAAGATTTTTCTGAAATAGGTTAATGAACAGTAGTTGTACTTGGTTAACTTTTTAACTGTGGTGACCAGTCATTCAAGACAAATTAGAAGCTGCAGGCAACTTGTAATTTTAGAATTGTTCATCCAAAAAATCTGAATTACCTAAGCAGTATTTTCAAGTAAGGTGATTTTGAAATTGAAAGCTTCAAAAAGGCTGTAAAAATACAATAATATCGTGTGCTGTAGGTATAAAACATGGTGCTGTTGCAGATCAAGCTTTTGTTCTGCCAAGTCCTTAAGACGATTGTGTCCAGTTATAGTAAAAAAGTATCATGAAAATATGGAATGGTACTTACATGAGTAAGGGGAGTATCAAATTTATATTCAGGTCGGAATGTTTGCTACGTTGAGACATATTCAGTTCCTGACTGTTTTATCTGTTCATGTTGTATAGAGTGCAGGACTATTTGGCTGAGCTTTTCATAAAGTACTCCTGAATAATCAAGCCTTGTTAAAATTATCTATCTGTAATAACTTCTCTTGGGTTAGCAATTATTTTTCTCTGCATGTTTATTATTTCTTGCTAGGCTATGTAAGCTCAGCACAAACAGTTGGTGCTGAGAAAGGGATTGCTTCTGAACTCTTAGTTATGCAGAGAATGAAGAAGACCATTTTCTTCCTAGATTGAACTCCTTCCTGGCTTTCAGAGGAAGCACACAAAGGACATTTATAACGGATAAAGACAAAGTTATTTACCTTTTCCCCTTAAACAGAAGAGCGATGATAGTCTCTGGATGCTCTCAGGAAGTTAAAGTGTAAACTTGTCACTGGGTGTCACTGTTACACCACAGTAACCTGGATGTAAGTGGATTTCTCTGGCCTCGAATTACAAAGCTCTTAAAGGCCTTAAATACAAGTGGCAGAGGCACATAGCATTGGTATGAATGTAGAACCAGTTTTATGTAAAGAATACACTACAAGGGTATTTGCTTATGGTACCAGCACTGTTTATCAGCTCCTTGGTGTTTCCTGATGTACCCATATTTGATCCCTGAGTGGCACTTCCCTCTGGGGTTTTTGCATTCGTCGGGGCTGTTGGAGAGCTGCTACCTGGTTTTTGTGTGCATCACTGTTCAAAAAATATAAACATTCAAATCATACAGTGGAAAATTGAAAGGATTGCTAGAGGGCATCCCACCCATTCCCCCACCCCCAGCAGGTCAGTTACATCTTAAACTGGCCCCGAGTAATGTATTTTTAAATGTAGCACTGACAGTCAGTTTTCTTGGCTATCTTCCTGTACTTAATCACTCTTCTTACAGAATTTTCTTAACAGCAAACTTGATGTCCTTTTCTGGAATTTAGTTGTTAAGTCTTCCACCTAGCAGGAACTGAGAATTAAACCATCCTTTCTGCTTTGTTTTGGGGTTTAGAGCATGTTTTAAAGTTTTTTCAGCTAACAATCAAATAAATAGGTACCTTAGGGAGGGAATGAGAACTTTGGCACCTACACAAGCAGAATAATATACCACAGTTCTTACAAAGTTACACTATGCCCACTATGAAAATGTTCATTTTGTCTGTATTTTAGTAAACTATGGCGGTGAATCAAAGTAAATCAAAATTTTTATTTAGTATAAAGTGTAAATTCAAGCTTTACCAGATTCTTTCATTGTTTTCATTCTAACAGGACAAAATCCCCTTTAATTCCAAATACCTCTCTGTATTTTTTTCCTCTTTTATTTAAAATCGGGGCATTTTTCTGTATCTTGTAACGTAGAATATTACATATTGGAAGAGGGAGGAAGGAAGACTTCAACTAGTAATGGGAACAGTATCAGAATTTTTTAATGAGCATCAGCAGTTGGAACAGCAGGTCTGTTCACCTCCATGTTAAAAATGCTTTGCAAAATAGAATAATTGCAAAGTCCGTAGACTTACTGGAAAAAAAATTCTTTGCTAATACTCCCCCCCAAACTTGTTTTTGTTCTCTCCTGGACAGTCTCAAAAATCTGCAGTGTATCTCTGAAGTTCAGCAGCAAAACCTTGAGATATTCTCCATACAAGATTTCAACAGTATTGGGCAGGGAGATTCTTTTTCTTATAATATAAACAATATTTCTGTATGTTCCCATTAGCAGGATTTTCTTTGATTGATAATTTTGAAGATTGAAGGCTTAAAAACATGTCACTAAGCCTTATCTTTTTGTCTGTTTCATCCCTAAGATTCTTCCTGTACCCAATATCCTGTTCTGATTTTAGCATAGTTGAATATAATTGCCAAAAAATAACATATTGCATTTCTTGACTTTTTTGTGTGTTTGTGTGACAATTTAAGATAAATAGGAGTTAAAATACTGATTGCCAAAGAGCTTGCAGCCCCCACAGTCAAGAAGTGATTTGAAAGTTATAAAAGGTATAGTCTGTTCTTTTATCTAAGATGATAATGAAATTACTGAAAATTACAAATACCTAATAAGCTTCTGTGGATTACCTGGCAGTTAGCTACTGGGAACTGCTAGAATTGTGATTTCTGAACTGGTTTGCACCTCGTTTTTGCAGTATGCGTATTATGTAAAGCAGCATCAAAAGTTTTGTGCATGCTAAAGCTTGGGACTCCTGTCTTTTTCTTCTCTTCTACATTTTTAAAAGTAGGGTGTTGTGCCTTTTTTTTTTAATACTTATAACCACCTTGATAAGAACCCACAGATAGTGGCTTTGAGAATACTTGAAATACTTCTCTACATCAAGCACACAACATACACTGCAACCTTGATGTATCAAAGGCAAACACAGAATTAAAGAAATGCTTCCAGTGCCCCAAATTGAAATTTTACAGTTGTTTCATGATATCATGGCCTCATGGTATCACTCCAAGACAAATTCTTCACTTAAAATGGCATGGCAAGGATATCTGAATCTGAGTCTTTATTATAACAAAAGTTTCATTTTCACTTTTTCTTGCCTGTGATTTTAGAATTTCCCTTTTTACTGTTGTGTAGAAGCAGGAGGGGTTGCACAGAAAAGACAGGAGTAGCATTTTGAGGTGGCTGGGGAGATTTTAACCACTAGAAAAGAAAAATATACACATTTAAACATTCAATAGTTTATAGGAATTGATTTTTGTGCTAAGTGATCAAACCTGCTTAGTTTAATTACTGATGTCATAACACATTTAGTTGCATTCTATCTTTTCCTTAAAGTTAGATATTTGCAGGTCATTTGGTGGAACTGTGCATCTTGGACTGGATTCATGAGGCCCATGCTGTGATAGTCAAATAATTGTCCATAGCACTCGTTGAAAACCTTTTAGTTAATTAAACGATGTTAATTGTTACTATAAATGGACACATGCTTTTATTTCTTCTTTGTTAATCATCCCAAATTTATCAGCCTTTGTTGACTCCATGCTCTTGAGATTTCCTACTTTACTGAGGAAAAATTAAATTATTTTCTCAGAAAAGGGGATTAGTACCAGCATTATTGTCAGTTGCACTGACAGCTGATGCTTTTCTCACAAGCATATTAAATTGACCCGATTAATTTTTGCATTCAACTCCCTTAAACACAGAAGATAGTATTCCACTAGAAGACAATCATGTTAATTACATGTGAAGAATCTGCAAATTCAAAAGCCATTGCTTTTTTCATGGACAGCAAAAATAAACACCATACCTTTTAAATAATTTAAAGTTGGTCACTTTCAAGACTGTATCTGTTTTAAATGAATTAGCATATTGTTAAGGGCCATAGGCAAAAGCTTTTTATTAGTAATGTGACAATTTAGGGTTTGTTTTGTTTTCTTAGGGATCACAAAATTTGTTTTTGAAATCACTACCAGCCAAACACTTTAAAGATATGATAGTATATGTCATTTGGTTTCTGGGCATTCTACATACTATGGGTAAGTAAGAAGTCATTTTTGCATGAAAAATGCTGTAATTTAGCAATTTGAGATTCCCAAACTGCTCAGAAAGCAAATCACAATAAGGGATATAAGGGATATAACTGAATAATAAGGGATATAACTGCCAGAGGGTAGGATTAGACTAGATATTAAGAAGGTATTCTTCCCAGGGAGGGTGGGGAGGCCCTGGCAGCAGGTGCCCAAAGAAGCCGTGGCTGCCCCGTCCCTGGAAGTGTCCTAAGCCAGGCTGAATCGGGCTTGGAGCAGCCTGGGAGAGTGGAAGGTGTCCCTGCCCACGGCAGGGGATGGAATGAGATGAGCTTTGAAGTCCCTTCCAACCCAAAGCATTCCGGGAGTCTGTGACCAGATGAACACTAATAGAAGAAAAGATCTCCACAAAGAGAATAGAGCCTGGTTTTTTGCTTGTATGTTGTCGTGGTTTGACGCTGGTTTAAATGCCAAACACACGAAATCTAACTATGTGTATAAGTAGAATATGGATTCATTGAGGAAAATGTAAAGAAACTTTGGGGCAAAACAAAATTCACACTTAAACAGTTGCAATATAACAGAAAGTTTATTATTAACAGAATGGAAAAAAGAATTGAAAATAAGTTAAAGCAAACCTTTAAAACACTTTTCTTTCCCAATGTTTTTTTTTTTCTTTACCATAAAGCTTTCACAAGTGAAAACAAAACAAGAACATGGTAATTTGGTCAGAGTTGTACTTTTAAGAGTCTATTTATGCTTTAGGAAAAGAGGTTTCTTCTATTGTGCGATAGAGCTTTCACAAACCAATAGTCCCACCCGAAGAAAAAATCTGTTGAAGTGAAGAAAGGTGTCTTTTCCATGAATTTTCCACAGTTTTCCCATACTGCAAAAATTGCAGGCCATAGGAGAAAATGGGGTTTTAATTTTTAAAGGATGTGTTATCTCAGTCTGAAAGCACAAATTCTTTATTTCAAGTCTCTAACAACTTCTCATAACTTCTATATGGCTTGGCGAGGGCCTTTCTTTTAAAGTCACAGGCTGCACAAGATTTTTTCCTCCCCCCAAGTTTTTTCCAAATAGATTAAAGCCTGTTATAAATATACATTGTATAAAATTCGTGCATGTAAATATGTTGAGAAACCTATGTTACCACTCAGGGAAAATAGGCGCCTATACCAATATCTAGTTACAGCCAAGACTAGTAAGTGTTTGCGTTGTTCCTTTTATTGTTGTTACCGTTGTCCTGATTACTGTTCTATGTTAAAATCTATAAATGTCATATATATGAAGTCACGATCCTTATTTTTATACTGTAAGCTAATATTAAAAATAAGAAAGGGCAGCTCTTGGAAAAGTTTTAAACTGAAGCCAAAGAAGAAAAAAAACAGTTCTGCAGAAGGGAACAAAAGGAAGACAACTCTTTTCAGCCTCGGAATTAGCATTTACAAAGGCTGGAGGCAAACGTATCTAGAACATCTACCCTCCACCCTGACGGCTGAATGGATTTCCCGGTACTGCATAGATTTCCCAACCTCGCTAACGACCGCTGATCACCACAGATGGAGAAATCGAAACGGCACATTAGCAGAATACCCCACCTAGGAGCTTCTATTGTCACACCCAGAACTGCTAGGAGGACTCCCCGGAAAACCTTTGTTTCTCCCTGAATCCGAAAGGAAAGAGGCTCCGGACTGTGTTGCATAGCCAGAGGCCAAATAAACAGTATAAGAACAGACTGAACCAGAACCACTTTGGTGAACGGGGAACTTAGCGCACTAGAGGCTACGTTCAGGGCTGTTCGCCCAGCGCCGACGTCCCGGGACTCGGCACTGTTTAGATTTCGATCGTGGTGTTTGTTTTTCTGCCGAAACTTTTTGATAATTTAATAAAGTATTGTATGTTTGTTGCTATATAATTTGGCTTTCATTCATAACAAGCCCTTCCTATGGCTTTACAAGAAGCATCTTTTAAGCTTCGTGCTAAAAAGCACAGCAGCCCTCTTTTTCCGTTGCTACAGCTGCCTTTTCACATGGTCTTGCCCCTTCCCTTCTGTCTCTGACCTTGGGGTCACCATGTTCAGCTTCGTCCCATATGACTTTACTTTTCTCCTCTTTCCTCGCTGACTTGAAAGAAAAGGTGTTTCTGTTGGCTGTAGTGCGGTGTTTTTCGGCCTTGGCGAGGATTGTGCTGGGTGCAAATGTGTCTTGCCAGCCCCTGCCAGTCCCAGCAGTCCCAGACCCCATTTCGGCCACGTGGCTTCAGCCACAGCCTGCCTGAGGATCAGGGACAGCTCACCCCGGGAGGGGAGAGCCGGCCCCGCACTGCCGCCGCTCTGAGGTGTCAGGGAGAAGGCCTGGGCCTGGACCCGGACCCGGGCCTGGACCCGGACCCGGGCCTGGGCCCGGGCCTCGGGGCCCCCCACCCTCGACAACCCCTTGGCCCTTGAGCCCAAAAGACAAAAACAAAACTCCCACCTTGCCTGGGTTTTATATATGCAAAACCATGAAAGCGATTGGTTCAGAAATCTGTCAATCATGCAGGTTCAACCTATTACATATATCTGGCATAAAAAAATTATGTCTAGCATTTGTTCTGTTGTTGCCAAAGGAGACATGTGGTTTCTGTGTTTTCAAACAAATTGAAGAGTGGGGGAAAACCCCCCTTATTTCATGCTTATTTCCATCTCATTTGAGATGCACATTCCCAGAATGTGCAGACAACTTATCAAAATGTAAGATAAATTATCTTAACGTTATTCTTTCATGGTTTTGGTTATGTGCTTTTGAAGAAAGGTGAAGTGGATTTTCAGACTAGCTTTTTGCAATTGTTCCTCAAATATTTGAAGGATATTTTTAAGAAAGGACTTGGGACTTTTTATCTTCCTCTGAATTGTCATAGGGAAGTGTTTTTTCTCCTAGAAACTGTTAGGTACACAGACATTCACACAGACATTTAAAAAAGAAATATATACTTCTTAGATTAACATATATTTTTCATGGACACAAAATAATTTTTACAAGAGATGTTCTTGTCAAAATAGTTGGATAGTTTTGGCCTTCTCTTTCTCTTGCATAATGCATTTGTTCTTTGAGGTATACAACTCTATCTACATTTCACAGCAAGTTGAAAGTCAGGAGGTGGAAAAAAAATAAAATTTTATTTATATTTTAGTAAAAGACGAGTTTGAAATTTGGATTAGACTTGAGGTATCCTGCACTCTGTTTTTATCATCAAACCTGCTGTTGTCCAGGCTACATTTGTTTTAATAAGATAAAGTTTAAATTTGGCTCCTTGAGAGTGGCTTCTGTGCGTTCTTTTTCTGCATGGTCCTGCACGTGCTGTTGCAAATTGTCGTTTGTGCACTTTATGAGATTGTACAAAGCTTCTTCCAGGATCATCTCGACACTGAAATTCTTCACAGAGATTTCTTTGCAGAGAGTTTTCAGTTTAGCATAAAAAAAAAAATATTTTACAGTGGTTAGTTTTAAGTCTTGAATCTGTGAATTGGAAATTGATCTTACAGTACATTTTTATGTTGTTATCTTGATTCAAAAAAAGGTTTCTATATTGAAACCTCCTTGATTTTGTAATATACTATAATACGTGCAATAAGCTAGAGAATTATAGTTACTAGCCTCAGTAAATCCTAACATACCTGAATGTTCACAGCCTCATCTGCCTTTGGTAATATGTAGTGATCTTCTGTGTGTGTACTTAGTCTGTTTTAACTCAGAGATGTAGAATAGGACTGATAGACAAATTAATGCTTCCACCCTCTTCTGAACATACAAGAACTGTAAATAAAAAAGACAAGGTACAAACTAATAATTTAAACTCTATTCAGTTTTAATTAAGAGACAAAGAAGAATATTGCTCCATTTTTACGGATTCAGTTCTGCAGCAGAGTCACATAAAACCTATTTACCTCCTTTTTTTGCTTAACATCTGAAGACTAGTATTATCAAAATTGAAATATTCAATTGAAAAGTATGAAACATGCAGTCCATTTTGCTAGGTATTTAATGGAAGCATGCTTTTTAAGTACCCAAAACTGTTATTTTGAAAACCTTCAATGGCAAATGTTACCATATATCCCTGTGGAGGGAGCTGTTACAATAAATTATTAGTGTGACTTTAGTGAGTCTTTTCATTGATTACAATGTGATAAACACTTCACCTATACACTGCCTTGGGGCACAGTCAAAAGTATGCTGAAATGTCACTTAAAAGAAGTGACTTTGGAGACTTCAGGCACCTTTGGATAATCCTGGTTTTCTTATGAAAGTGTAGGAGCAATATGGTAAGCAGTTGACGCTAGCATAGGTTTACAAATCCATGTATTTTTCTGCTTAGCTCTCATTGTCTGAAAAATATTATTGTGGAATTTTTTGCAAAAATACAAATGAAGTAGAATTAGTGATTTGAATGATGGGTCTATATGTAAAAAGCAAATTTTGGTAACCTACAATACAAGAAATGAGATACAAATGAGTTTTATTGTTTGAAAATCTTTGCTTGATTTACACAGGTTACAAAAGAGTAATCTCAAATATTCATCCTAAAAAATGATTTCTGATCTTAGATTCTGATTACCTTGGATTTGGGTACATACTATGTCTTCTAGTGTGTTTTAGGAAAATTGAAAATCAGCCTGATGAAAATTATATTGCAATGTTCATAAAATAAACAGTTCCGATGTGAAGCCAGAAAGAGTTACATAAAAAGGAGTAGAATAAAGAGTTCCTTTTTTAAAAAAAAAATAATGGTTCAATTAGAATCAAGAAAGGTGATTTCTGATATCTTACATTTACTCTTGACAATTACTGTTTTCCTACATGGGGCATGAAACAAGGCCAAGGGGAAAGATCATCACCAAGGTCAAAACCATCAAGAGTACTTGTTTCATTGTCAGCTATTTAAACTGTTTTTAGAAAGCAACAGTTAACTTCTAGGCTAGAGAGTGAATAATCATACTTATTTCAGATTTTCTGTGACATAAAATTTCAAATTTGTTGACTTGTGAAAAATTTAAACAACATTTTGAATATAAACACAAATAAATAGAAGTACCATGATTTTATAGCTGTGTTATAAGGAAATACACAATCCAGGATATAAACTTGAATTTCTGAGAATCTCAGATAGTCTTATCAGCTCCCTTAATATTTACACAAATGCATCGGACAACAATAAGTATACTTTCCTGTTGCAGTTCGATATCCTGCAATCTTCCTGAAGACAGTGGTGCCTGTGGAAAGTATAAGGAAAGGTCTTTGCATAGATGTTTCAGAGATGTTTATTTCCAGCCCTGCATGGCTCCCGGTGTGAGGACAAAAGACTCAAGACTCATGGGAAAACCAACCTAAGTAAAGAGTTCTTGAGGCGGGGGGACGTTTAAAATGGTCAATAGGAGAAACAGGACCTGGGCACATCAGCATCAGCAGAGGGAAACCCCGTGTCCAGGGTCCCATTCTCCCAGGGGGAGGGGGAGCCCCACACCGGTGGAACCCTCACACTTTCCCAATAATTTCCCAATAGTGATTCTTTTTCTTTGTTGATAGGTGTCAGAAAAGCACTGAAAAAAGAGAGTTCACTGCATGGCATTGCCATTTCATTTGTCATTGAGAGACAGGACAGTACTGTAAAAGGTTCTGAAATATTTATGTTTTGAAATTTAAAGGACTGATAACACTGGTAGGGCCTAATGTCTTTTTTGACAAGCAGAAACCATAGGTGTAAGAGCAGTTTTCAATTCAGCATCTTGTAGGTTGTAGGACAGCAGATACACTTGTAAAATATATGAGTATCAAAGGTCTGTGCCTCATATCACTTACATATGTACTTAATGACACCTCAAGTGGTATGACAAGAAGTATTTATCTGTATATAAATTTAATTTTATCTGTAGTATTTTTTCTGTAGAAAATACTAAGGATTTTGTAAGGATAGAAACAATAAGATAAACACATCTAGTAAGAGGCTGTTGTAAATTGTGGGACAGATTGTAGTTTTCCTTTGACTCCTAGCTTTTCTGTCTTAATTAACTTTTCCAATGTTTGACTCTATGAAATCTCAAAAAATATGATAGTATTGTTCCTATTAATTTCTTATGTTTCACATAATGACATAAACATTTTGCTTTATGTAAATCAATATTGAGTTATAGTAGAGAATTATGTAGAAAGAATTCAAGGTAGCTGTCAGGTAGATAAAGAATCAGGTAATTGTACATGTAGTATTACTTACCATATAAAAGAAAGGTATTTGGTGATGATTTGTTAGTGTAGAACAGATTGTTATTCATACNGACTGTTGGGACTCCAAACAAAGATAGTTAATTCTTTAAAGAAAAAAGTTGTTTCTTTTTGAGGGCTTTCCTTCCCTCCCTCTTTTTATCCCCCACTTTGTATTGGAAACGAATTTTGAAGGAACGGAGCTGCATAGTGAGGGTATGGAAAGGCATGGTTTTGGGAGGGAAACCATGGGGGGACAAATGGGGTAGGAATTTGTGGAAACATAAGCTGAGGATAATAGGATTGGGACAAACCCAAGAAGAGGTTTATATTGGGTACAGGATAGAAGGGAAAGGTAGGATGGAGGTAGGAGGGTTGTCGAACATTCAAAGGAGTGTGACTTAGCTTTTTGTAAGGTGTTGTAGTCACAGGGGCAGGTTTTTGATTGTTAGGATTAGCTGGCTGCTGGCGTGGATGTTGTTTGGGATGGCTGCGATTTTGTGCATATTTGCTGCTTCTCACGGGAATACCACGAGGGCTGGAAACGTTGGCTGCCTGGGGGCCTTTTCTTCCTTGTATAATATCAAATTCTACAGTTTTCCCATCTCTCATGCTGTGGAGGTACTTACTGGGGTTATTCTTTATAATTGCAGTCTGATGAATGAACACATCTTCTTTGGTGTCATTTCTGGTGATAAACCCATAATGCTGCTTAATGTTAAACCATTTCACAGTCCCCAAAACATTAGCCGTGATGATTTTTTCTTTTCCCTGCACTGCTGCTGCGCTGCTGTTTGCGACAGTTTCTGCCTCCAGTTCCGTGCCACCGCCCCCAGCTCTGGCCGTGGTTCCACCACCGCCGCCGCAGCTTCGCCACCCGGAGCCACTGGCTTTCATGTTACCATAGCAACCACCACTTTTCTCCGCCGGAGCCACCAGGATGGCAGTTTCGCGTGCATTCCGCTTTTCACACGGTCCGCGCCGCCGCGCGGGGCATGGGGCCAGGCAGGCGTGACTGGGGCCCGGGCTGCTGGGGGGGCTAGGCGCGTCCAGCATCAGCACCTCCGGCGCCCTGACAAGGGGCAGAGGGGGAGACCCTGCGGGTGCACTCGCACGCTCAAGGGTCTGCCACGTAGTCTCATGGTGGAGGCCATTATCTGCTGCTGGGGTGGGGGATCGGAAGAAATGGTTAACTTTGTGGGGACACCGCTGATGTTTCTCAACAGCTTCCACAATCATATAATATTCACGGAAATATTCTTCCATCAGCACATGTTTCAGTTGAGGCATTAACTCTGTCCAAACATCCTTCCAGAAGGTTTTCATAAGAATTAAGCCCCAAGAAACACAAAAAAATTTCTTAAACAGCCAGTGAAGGATGTGTTTCAGTTCTTTTACAGCCTGAGTGAAGCTAAAATTCACGTATTGCTGTTTAAGTATTTTTTTCAATTTTAAGATAAATTTCCTTTTGTGGCTCGGATAGTCATAATTCTTTCCACGGCTCCTCCATAGTTTAAGAGGGAACAGCAGAACAAGGGCAAGGAGAAAGATCCAAGGAATTCTACTCACTGGTTCCTGTGGATTTTTCAGAATGTTCACTGTTCCTCTATTCACTGTCTCCAGGGATGATCGCTAGTGTCTGCCCGCATTCTCCATCATTTGTTGCAGTCCAGTATCCTGCAACCTTCTAGAAGAAAGTGATACCCGTGGAAAGTATAAGGAAAGGTCTTTGCATAGATTCAGAGATGTTTATTTCCAGCCCTGCATGGCTCCCGGTGTGAGGACAAAAGGCTCAAGACTCATGGGAAAACCAACCTAAGTAAAGAGTTCTTGAGGCGGGGGGACATTCAAAATGGCCAATAGGAGAAACAGGACCTGGGCACATCAGCATCAGCAGAGGGAAACCCCGTGTCCAGGGTCCCATTCTCCCAGGGGGAGGGGGAGCCCCACACCGGTGGAACCCTCACACTTTCCCAATAATTTCCCAATAGTGATTCTTTTTCTTTGTTGATAGGTGTCAGAAAAGCACTGAAAAAAGAGAGTTCACTGCATGGCATTGCCATTTCATTTGTCATTGAGAGACAGGACAGTACTGTAAAAGGTTCTGAAATATTTATGTTTTGAAATTTAAAGGACTGATAACACTGGTAGGGCCTAATGTCTTTTTTGACAAGCAGAAACCATAGGTGTAAGAGCAGTTTTCAATTCAGCATCTTGTAGGTTGTAGGACAGCAGATACACTTGTAAAATATATGAGTATCAAAGGTCTGTGCCTCATATCACTTACATATGTACTTAATGACACCTCAAGTGGTATGACAAGAAGTATTTATCTGTATATAAATTTAATTTTATCTGTAGTATTTTTTCTGTAGAAAATACTAAGGATTTTGTAAGGATAGAAACAATAAGATAAACACATCTAGTAAGAGGCTGTTGTAAATTGTGGGACAGATTGTAGTTTTCCTTTGACTCCTAGCTTTTCTGTCTTAATTAACTTTTCCAATGTTTGACTCTATGAAATCTCAAAAAATATGATAGTATTGTTCCTATTAATTTCTTATGTTTCACATAATGACATAAACATTTTGCTTTATGTAAATCAATATTGAGTTATAGTAGAGAATTATGTAGAAAGAATTCAAGGTAGCTGTCAGGTAGATAAAGAATCAGGTAATTGTACATGTAGTATTACTTACCATATAAAAGAAAGGTATTTGGTGATGATTTGTTAGTGTAGAACAGATTGTTATTCATACGGAAAGGGATACTATGTGCGGAGAAAGAGCAACACTTGCAGTTAGTGATACTTTCCATGTGCTTTTCTATGAAATGCTGTTGCAATCCATTATTAATAGTGTTGGTTTGTGCTATTTTGTGTGATAGTCAGACCTGCGTCCGTTTTCCACAAAGGGTTAAAATTAAATAAATGTTAAAACAAACAAATGAATAAAAAAGAAAAACCTAAACCAAACAACAGCAAAAAATCATGTTATTTTGAAAGCCAAGGCAAAGATCAAAAATTGCCAAATGAGGTCAAAGCCAAATCTGTTCAAGTATTGTGTTCAGTTCTTACTCTATTTCCTGACACCCTCTTCAGAAAATAGCTTGTTTGTTGATCTTAGTTCTCCCACTAACTGTTCCTCAGCCTTGCACTGTACGTTTGCCATCACTCTCTAGACTATCTGACCCAGTGTTGTTTGGTAGGTGTCTGCAGAAAGGGGTATGGGAATACAATTAAATAAGTCTGACTTGACAATTTCATCTTGTAAGTTTTTTTATTGCATTGGGAGTGTTTACATAACTGCTCAAAGGAGGCTTTTTCTATGTACCTGTTTACACATTTTACTTCTAAAACTCTTGAAGCCTTTGGCCCTTGGAGGGTGCTTACATAGCACTTGTGAACCCTTGATTGATGAAGAGAAAAACCCTGTTAGTGAATCATGGGGAAAACATTCCATAATGAACTGGTCTTTTAATGAGGGTCACCACAGCCTTTGCAGTGGCTGGAAGGAAAGGGGTGGAGGAGAGAGATCCTGTTGTGTTGCAAAACTGTTTGAGAGACACAATAGTGGGGGAACAGCTCAGACACTGGCCTTTGTGTGCAAATTTCCCACCAGAGCTAAGCAACTTCTATTTTTTTTCTTTTTTTCAGATTTAATTAAGTGGGTTTGGAGTCCAGCACTGGCCTAACAAGCATTTCTTCATGAATGAAAGGTTTGTCTCTGGTAGTGAGGCAAGGCTCTGAACAATGTCAACAGCAATTACTGCCAGCTGTGGCCACTCGAACAGCTCCTGAGAACAGGAGGTGCTGAGCAGGCAGAGCAGTGTAGTGCTGCCAGGAAAGTGCTGGGGGTAGTCTTGGCCTACCTTACAGCAAACTTGTCATCCCTGCATCCAAGCTTTTAACTGAAGCTAGGCCTCTCTTGGGAAGGATTGCCTAAAGATGTTCATGCAATCAGGGAGTTTTCTAGCAGGTGTGATGCTCATTGGTGTGAGGGATTTTGTAGGAATCTGAAAGACAAAAAGAGGTGATGTTTGTTGGGGAGAGGTATGGGTGCAATCAATTATCCCAGAAGTGATGAAGATAATTCACTTAAATTTAAAAGGATGCATCCCTAAAAGTTGTCGCAATCGCTTTTATGAATCTCTGACCTTTCTTAATTTGTAGGCCCATTTGAATGGAAGTTAATGAGAACCTAATGATATTTTTCTCTTTATTTTTCCTTTGCTTTGCTTTCATTAGGGACACATTTCTTTTCCTAGGCTTTATCTTTGGAAAACAGAACTCTGTAGCACTGAGATGAATTTTTCACTTGATAAATAGATAAAACCAAACATTAAACCCACAAATTTCTGTGTCAGGGGAAAGCATGCAGCAGCAGTAATCTTGCAGCTCCTATGCAGGCTGCTGTCCTTAGAACACCTGTGCCGCTAGTTTGGCAGACCATGTGCTAAGTAAAAGTCACTATTCAATCAATATTCTGTGGGAAACAAATCTGTTCTATGGCATAATCAGCATGAAATTGTGATATGATTTGAAATTGGTGACAGCATGGTCAGTGCTCAGTAGCCAACACATGCTGCACTTGCGTGCGCAGTTCACAGTACATAGAATCTGTGATTATTTATTTAAATCATGGTAAGTTTGCTCATGTAACAGTACCACGAGATTTCCTGCTCATATTCAGTCCCATTTCATTCTGTAAATGTCCTGAGAGTTCTTGCCAGGATAAAGAACAATTCTGTGATGCAGTTCTCTACTGTGTCACTCCACTTTCAGAGACAACAAATGTTGCCTGAAATTGCTTCTTTTTATTCACATTTATGAATGCAGCTTCTGATTTGGGTTGCTTCTTCTCAGTTTAAAGCCCTGGCAATACCATTTGAAACCTGACAAGTCGTACAATGAACTGCCTGATCATCAGCTTGATGTAGGCATTGAAAAGTTTCTTTGGGGGTGTTTTCACAAGCCGATCAATGTGAGAAATGCAACTCTAAATTAATGTAGTGCTTTATCTGTATAAGTCTTCGAAATTTCTCCAGTTAATGGTTATAACACTCTGAGTGTTAGTCAGGGGGTTTTCACCCAAGGTGACTGCTTTATTGGTTTATTTTAGTTTGGTTTTTGTAACAGATTTTTGTAGTACTAGTCTCTTGGTTAGATTATCATCTAATAAGATGAAAGTTCAGGTTTTTATTTAAAAATGGGAGGAAATGTAGCAAGGATTACCAGTACGTTCTCAGAGGACTAGCAGATCTATTTGCTGATATAAGTTTTATAATTATTAAAAAATTTATTCGGGCTTCCAGATATATCTTTTTCCTCTCAACTCTTCACTTACGGATCAATGTATTTTGAGAAGCCTAGCTGTAGCCCAATTTCTACTTTCAGAAAAGCAGCACTGACTGTCAGTGTCTATTCCTTCTTTTTTATAAGTACTCTGCAGGTATATTCTCATGATCATGCCAAACAATTCTGCAGCTTGTCTTTTCCATAAGTTGAGTGTTAAGCCTGCATCCACAAAGCCAGTTTTTGACACATTAACTCAATACTCATGGCAGGCAGTTTTTCTTATTAGCAACTATTTCTTTTCCATGTTGATGTGCACAATGTTGCACTGTGCTGAACTCAGCTGGTCTACCAGTGTTCTGGCTGAGAAGCAAGAAATGTTTTTTCACAGTTATGACAGTCCACTGTTTGTCACAAATTGCAATTAGTTTAGGACACTTAATTTTCTGGCTTTGTATGAAACCTATGGTTTTTTCTATTTGTTGTTCTGTACTCTCTGTTATTGTTTATGCTATGCTGTGTAATACTTTGTCTCAGGCATTACAGAGAAGCAAGAGAGCACACGGTGCCTTCAGCTGCGCCCTGTGGGGTCTGACAGCAGAAGTGTCCTTGTTCCCCTGGCCATCCTCAGGGGATTTAAATGGCAGAGGAATGTGAGACAACAATTAGCTTCTGTTCCTCCTCAAATGCCTAATCTCATCAGTGTACCCACGGAAAGGAAATTCTAGAAGGAAAAAAATACTTTTTTACTTGTTTTGAATAGGTAGATGAGGAACGAGTTTTCAGTACATGAAGAGTTTAAGGTGCAAAGACTGAAAAGAATACACAAAACTAGGAAAACCTCTGAAAGCAGAATCATAAATTTGACTAATTTGATCAGTGGATGCATAGGATGAGGAAAAAACTGATGTAATCTTTTATCAACTTTAGCTATAGAACTGTTTTTCATACCAACAGAAAAAGATTGGTAGCGTTTGGTCAAATGTGAGAGCCTAGAATTGTTGTCTGTCTACCTTGTTGCAATGTAGAATGACTTTTTTCTTGGACATTAACACAATATTTCTGGAGTGGCAGAATACATTTCTGAAGCACAAACTCTAACAGAGTTAGGACTGTCACATGTGGGCGATAGACAAGTTCAAGTGCTTCTTCGAATTTTCTAGAGTTCTAAGGTTTTTAGTAGAGACAAAGTGAATCACTCAGAATAATCATTACCCTGAATTACTTGTTTTTTGTAAATAAATTCTTCTTATAAAATGCTTAGTATTTTGTAGACTTGGAAATAAAATTCCCACATGTATCTGATGCCTTCAGTGAAGTTTCTAGGATATCGCATATATGTAAAACACATTGTTCCCAGTAAAAAGAAAGTGTATATTTTTTCTTCCCCTTTTATGTGCACTTTATTCTTACTCCATATAATGGGTAAAATATCTGAGGTGAGAAAAGCGTTGTAATTATTTTGTTATCACAATGAGTCAGTAACATTAGATGTGAAACTGGAATCTTTGTTCATATCAGGTAGCTTTTTACAGTGAGTTCAGCAGAAGCTAAAAAATTCATTTTACTTCAACACTATGATTAATTTGGGGGCAGCTTTATGCATATGGCAGCAACATGCATATACATGGGAAAGCTTGTGGCTATTGGTGACAGTGTATGCTACTCATGGTACATAAATCCCTGTGTCAGGCTGTGCTCTTTTTATGGAGTAATTTGTAGATAATCTAGTAGGTAAAAAATTTAATTTAAATGCTCGCCAGCATGGACATTAATGTGGGAAAAATGCAACAATGTAGAAACATTCGTATGTCTGGTCCATGTGCTTCCAGACTCTATTCTCTAATTTCTTATTCCTGTTTCCTTGGAAGACGTGGTGAGGGCTTGTTTGTGACCCGCTTTCATCTGGAGGTGTGTTGCCCTTCAGGGTATCACTTCAAGAGATAAATTGTGTCATTATGTCCCTTGCAGTGCTACCTGGTACAGAGAAACCAAGAGGATGGGTTAGGAAACTCAGACATAGGTTTAAAAAAGGTTAGGAAACTCAAACACAGAAAAGAACTGCAGTGTCTCTTTATTAATACGATCTTTACCTGCTTACAGTATTATGTGGGTGAAAGAAAGCAACCCCTTGCTGAAATATTTACTTCCTTGGGAGAGCAGAGCATAGATTACAAAGAAAGAAAATTGCCAGGTGATACAGTATCTAAGGTGATGACTTCAACAAGAGTAAAACTTTGGCTTAGAGTCATAGTGACTGCAAATAGTCATGTAGTGACTGTGGCCTGACCAAAACACGTGCCTTTGCAAATCCAGCAAAAAGGCTTTTTTTTCTTGAGATCATGGGAAGGATTTGCTGAAAAACTCAGAAACCATCAGTCCAGGTTATTGGTTTCACTGCCTGCCAGTGGTCATAATTCAGTGAATAGTTAGGAGCAAATAATTTGTCTGACAAATTTCTTTTTCACCTCATGAAAAATCCATGAGCGGTTCACATGCTCTGCATTTGTTTGTTGTTAATATTTATTTATTTGTTCTTGTGTGGCTTTCTTTGGCTGTATAAGTCACATGGTATGGTTTATTCTTTTTTTGTTTTGTTTTTTTTCATTTGCATCCTGTGATCCTCATTGTACATTTATACCTTAATAAATACTGAGCAACTAGAGGTCTGTGTGCTGAACAGTTGTATCACTTGCTGAATATACTTCTTAGAAGTTCTTATCTGCGTGTATGCTTTTGTCTTCTTGAGCCTTCACTGCTGTCTCTGGTCTCCTCATGGTCCACAGCGTATCCACTAAACTTTTCATAGTTTCCATTTGAATGCTGTGTGCTATGTCTGTGTATTTTATTTATTGATTTCTGCTCTGGTTCTGAGGAACTCCACCCCTTTTTGTTTGTTTTGCTTTTGTTTGTTTTTACAATAACCTTTGTGAAAAAGACATGACAGGGAGATTAAGTACATCTAACTTCTGGAAAGAAAGGCATGTAGTTGGTTCATGATTTTTTACACTGCTATATTCTTTACTGACATCTTTCACAGTTTCTACCTTGAAAGATGTGCTGCTGTATCACTGTACTTCAGAATATGTAAGGATTCCAAATTACTAATCAAGTCCATACTTCGGCTGTGCTTTAAAAATAAATTAATAAATAAATATAATTTTTTTGGACATAGGAAAAAGTAGATATTTATAGAACTCTTTCTTATTTTGAATTGTTTCAGGAAGTTTACCTAAAGAATAAGTCTGAAGAAGGTTGCGCCTTTTCAAACATCCTTACAAAGATAGAAAATGACTTCTCTTTAGTACAAGCTTAAAATGACTGTACTTCTTTTAAGAAGCCTTTATTCTAATATACTCAGGAATGATCTAGTCTAAAATGTTGTTCTTCATCGTAAGCACATTTCACTTTTGCTATAATTGCACCTTCTCATCATTAGAAGGACATAATAGGCATTATGGAATGCATCTGTGTTCACAGAGCTGAATAGACCTCCGCTTTTATCAGATCTGAAGAACTTAATATATCTTCAGTAACCCTGACTTGTGTTAATCTTTTTTATTTTGGTTTTACAGTTTGTGCAGAATCAAGAGAGGACTACTCTGAATGTCCCATAGATACTCCAAATCCTTTTGGCAGCTCCTCCAGGAAGACAGGTCTAGTCTAGCTGGTTAATGAATGCTGGTGATTCCTCTCCGATCTTTTCACTCCTTTAATGTGCATCTCTGGCTGAGAAGAAGATAATAGACAATCATGTAAGGAAATCCTTGATTATGGCTTGATTGAGCTTGTGTGAGCTCTAGAGAGCTACTGCTGTCATGGTTTCCAAGGCATTTAACATATGACATTTTTACATAGACAAGATGTGAGATAGCAATCCAAAAAATTGTAATTTGGATTATGTCTAATCCCTCTTTGAATGTCCGATCAGGTTTATTTTCATAGACAATCAGTAACCAGGTTTCATACTAGAAGCTATAAAAAACATACTGTCTTCCACCAAACTTGCCAAACAGAGGACTTGAAAAAAAAAAAATCTGTCATTCAACACAAGAAGCAGATTTGCAGTTTTTAGCAATGCATATTGGTAAAAAATTCCAAATCCTCTCAGCTTGTAAGCATCATATTTATAATGAATGACAATTAAAAAAAAAAAAAAGAAAGAAAGATCCCATTACTCTGGGATCAGTAGTGTCCCAAAAATGTACAACTTCAGTATCTCAACCCTGGCTGAACTTTCAACAAAACATAGAGTCAAAGTTTAATATAGGTGGGAAGAGACATCTGAAGGTTAGCTGTCCAACCCACTGCTCTGAGATGGTCCAAAGTAGATCAGGCTGCTGTCCTGGAATTTCCCTGTACAGAGGAGTCGATGTGATAATAAAATACATTATAAAACCTACTTAATACCAGATCCCTTTCAACATGAAATGCACATGATACTTGTTGCTCTATAGTTCATGTATTTTGAGAAACTGGGTTCATGTGTTGCTGCTTACCTGGACAGATGTCATTTGAATTCTCTCAGCTGATGCTTTGGGACACTTGAGGGTGGTATATATGATCACCAATATGTCAGAGCTCTGCATGAAGACTCTGGTGCCTTTCTGTATATCTAAGCAAAAGTTAAAGAAAGGGTAAGGCACTATGAAATTGGCATTTTTACTATGGGGGAAAAACCCTACATGCCTACAAAGAAGTACTTAGGTTTTCTGATGTCTGATTTCTCTAAATGGACTTTAAAATGTTAATTATATTTACCAGCAAGGAAACAGATTTTTAAGTATGGCAAATTTGCTCGTTCTCATGATCCTAATATGATATCTTACACAGAAATGAGTCTTTGCTCAAATGTTATTTATTTTCTGACAGCATGGTGTACGCCTAAACATGCCAGGTCCTGCCAGTATATGGAGAAAAGCAGCTGTTGACCCTGCCTAAAGAACTGTCATACTAGTGTATCTTGTTTTATTTTTATAAACCTATATATATTTTCAGAGGATAGAAAAGACTGGGTAAATGACAAAATGTAGGTATGGAACATAAGAGAGAATATTTTATAGTTTACTTGCAACACAGTGATTTTAATTGTATTGCTGGCAATGCCACTGTCTACTTTTTCATAACGCTGCCTTTCCACAGGCCATACATTTAATGTTTAAAGGCATACCATATTAGATAAATATTTGTTTTTCCCTTTTCTTCACTCAACACCTTCTGGAGTCTTCATCTGTACAGCTCCATCTCTACAGAGATCACAACTGCCAGAGGAGTCTCTTCTTCCTGCTATCTTAATTCTTTGTCCTATGTGAAGCAACTTTCTGCTACTATGCAAGAGAGTGATGTTTCCCCAATTGTTTGTAGTTTTCCTAAGCTTTAGCTAGCACCTTGCTCTCGGTATTGTCCTTCTTCTTCTTTGGAAAAACACAGAAGTCTCTTTCTCTGAATTTTAAGAACCTTAAACCAAAATATTGGGGCATTTTTCAATGTCCAGTTTTTGTGTATTGGTAAGCACAGACATCAGTGTAGTTCTGGAAATAGTTTTTTCCAACAGTGATTTTTTCACGGCCAGCAGAGGGAGCACAATAAAAAAAGCAATTGTGCGGCTATGTCTACTTGTCTGTAGTCTAAGAATTTAAAGCACTTCTTCAGGTATGTCAGTGTTGCAAGTCCATTTTACTGGTAAGTGAAGTGTGTGGTGAGGTGGGGGAGCATAAATACAGGAAGATGAAAGACAGAGACAAGGCTAGTTTTCAAAAAAAGAAATACTGTTCCTTATTTTCTGTAGCTGCCATTGAGACTACAGGAATAAATGACAATATTTTGTGCTGGAATACTAGATAATCTAATGCAGCTGCTCAAGTAGTTTAGTAGCCTGTAGAACCCTTGTTTAAGCATGGCAGAAATGCAGTATTTACTGACTTAAAAAAAAAAAAGTCTTACTAATTTGGTCATTTGATCATTAATACTGATTGAATCAGTAGGTTCAAGGAAAATCAAGGAGATAGGTTGTACATGCTTTCATAGGAGGAGGTCTTTTGGTTATACATGCACATAGATCATAGTGAACACTTCAAGTCTGACTGTTGCTTAATGATTATAGACACAATTGTAGCCATATTCTACTGGATCTGTTTCTTCGGTTTCAAAATTGTTCTCAAAGTAGCAGTCGTTTCCCAACTTTTTGTTTTGCATTTGAGTGATTCATTATCTGGGTACTACTGTAATGCATAGGGATAACAGGAATGAGAAAATAATTCATACAGCAATGGAATTGGTCCTCATCCATTTCAGTGTTTTAAGCCCTTATCCTATAAGCTTCTTTAATGCGTCCTGGTGCAGTCCCCAACAATGAAGTTATTGACACAGCTGATAGAACTGTTCATAGTTCTCACATGTTATGTGCCATTCAGCAATAGAGCACACACCTTTCTGTGACTGACAAGCACTCTCAATCCTGCAAGGAATGAAAATGATTTGCAAGTGGTTATACCTTCTTTTGCTCTTCAGATGTTAAATTTGATATATCCATTGGAGGCAGCACCACAAAGTATCATTGTCAGCTGAGCAATGGGAGAAGAGCTATACATGATGAAGACTCTGGTTATGAGTACATCATTTAGACTTGGTTTGATTACTTAGGCTTCCCTAGTAAAGTCAGTGTTGTGGAACTTGAAAGGCAGTCCATTACTTAGATTTTTCTCTTTTCATTTAAATTCAAGATCTACTTGAGTTAACTGAAGATCTGCAGCTATAATGGCTTGAGTTGACCAAATCACATTAGTGGGTTGGCTCAGCAGTTTGAAATTCAGCATCACTGCTACTACCTTCTAGAACAGGCCCACTGCCATTCTCTAAGTGCACTCTAAAGCCTTCAGTCGTGATTAATGGTCAATGTGTTGATTGCTTTAATCCAACATGTCAGTTATGTGCCTCTGTAGCACCCTCTTTCTACTGTCGGGCTTGTTGGGATCTGTCTGCCTGAGATGTAGCCTGAGGCATTTGGCTTTTTAGCTGTGAAGACAGGATTTGCAAATTAAATGGAAGAAGGCTAATCTCTTAATGTCCTTGTTTGCTCCTTTTTAAACGTTGTAGATTGGACAGTTAATCAATTATTTGAAATGATGATTCCTGCAATGCTCACATATGAACACCAGCAGGCTAGGAAAAGTCAGTGAGCAATCTTATAATAATATCTTGAAGTGGTCAATTATTTCATTTCTTACACAATCTTGGCAACTATAATACACTGGCAGTCTGTGTGTGGACAGTTATTCCAATTTACTCAAGAGTCATCAGTAATGTATTTGTGGTTTTGTGTAACTGCAAGACGTACAGTTTATTTTGGGGCACACTTGAAATTCTGGTGTATACTTGAAATTGCTGGGAATTATCTTAGCATTTCTCTGATTTTTCTAAGGTGCACAGTAAATCACGGGTGACACTTACAGGGTCTAGTAAAAGCAGTCAGAATGCTTCAAAGAAATTAGTCCTGTATGAACTTCTGAAAATTATCCAGTTCTAGGTTAAAGCAGAGCTGGTGATGGGATTTTTCAGTCACTGTCTCCACAAAGAGACAATGAAGCAGATGTTATAGCCCAGAGAGATCCAGTGGTTGGAAACAAATTACAAGATTGGAAGAATGTATTGAGGCTTTTTTTCCCCCAGCTGTTCATGGTGGGGTTTTTTCCACGTCTTCCAACTCAGGAGCTGTAGGGAGCCACCATGTACATATGCAAGGTTAGTGAGTACCATGTCCTTCCATCTTCAGTGTGACTATGGTACTAGACTGAAAATTATTTTTATGTGAAGGCATTATAGACACTATAAAAATAATGTTATACTGTGTACTTCTTGTACACCCAGTCCACGTTTCTCTCTTTTTGTAAAAGCCTGTCTTGAACAAAGACACCAAATTCGTATTATTTGTCCTATGGTGAAAGAATTACCAAGAAAGAAGGCAGCACCATGAGTCTCACAGTTAAATGCATTTTCGCTTATCAGGTATCCTGTTAAGAAAACCATCAGTGATTACACATAAGCTAGGTGCATCAGGGATTGAGGAGGACAGAGTGGCAGATGTGGGCTGCTCTGAGTCCTGTCAGGAAGGAATGATTAATGAACACTAGCTTCAGCTGAGGCTAACCTTTGGAGAGCTGAGCAGGACATCTGCAGAACTGTCAGAGCTTGACAAGGACAGAGCTGAACAACCAATTATTCCACCATCACTAAGGTGGGCTGTCAGTTTAATCCCAGACATTCACTTAGGCAAGGACAGGGAAATTTCTCCTTTACATAGCAGCACTCTGTTGTGACCTTAACTATTTCTGTACTGTTGAGGGGAGCCATGAGGTAGCACCACATATACAGGAACCCCTGGAATGAGAAAGGGTAGAGTAGTCAGAAACCTTGTGTTAAGCACCACTGTGCCAAGAGTTATAGTGGTTCTCTACTCAACTGTAATGACATATGGGAACTCTTGTGATTTTAAAAAGTGATGAATACAAAACGGAGTATTTGCAAACACCCCAGTACAAGTCACTGATGTTGTCAAAGTTTTGTTGTGACAAGAAAAAATTGCCAACACATTCTGACTTGACCATGCTGAGCTGTGTTTGTTCTCCACAAGAAGGCTGAGTATGGTTGTCAGCAGCTAGTAGTGTTTCTGAAAACTATGAGGAGCCTTTCAGTTGGCTGAGTGGGAGCCAGAGTCAGCCCAGACTGGGACATCTGGTGCACGTTTAGCTGCAGACATGCACTTACACAAAAGGTACCAATCCAGTTTCTGTTTTACACTAAAAGCATCGGTTTTGTTTTGTCACACCGTACAGGAAACTGTCACAGATACTGTCAGTGCTACCAGTTTTTCCCAAGTGGGTGGGAAAAAATGCAGCTTGGGTACATCTCTGGAGGAAGTTACAGCATAGCCTTGTCTTGCTGATTTCTTTCCTAAGCTCTTTATGTGCTCAATGAACACAGAAAACATAATTGCCACTGCACCTCTCTCTCTAGAGTCTCCCTGTAAAGCATGGTTTTTGCCATGTTTAATTAGGACATTCAGTTTGTAATTGCTTTTATCTGGGAAATGCACTATTGTCGCAAAAGGAGGACATGAAAAGTCTTGAAAATTTTGAAGTAGGATTTTGCAATAGAACAGAATAAATCTTACTCTCTTATGGTTCATTTTCTGAGCATGTTGGAGAAGTTTTTGTGGAAAAAACAGAGATGATAAATCCCATCTTTTTTACATCTGTCTAAAGATATTTTCTAATACGTTTCTGTTATGCAGAATTTTTGCTAATGAACTCCCAGTCGAGGTTTAGGCATTATAGCAATGTTCCATATAGCAGAGAGCTTATCTGAATGAAGATAAAATATTTTTTCATGGAATTATATTTGCAGATTGCCTCCAGTACTTGCTACCTCTAAAAAGATGGTATACCTATCATTGTACCAGGAAACAGTTTTAAAACAGCACAAAATGTTTGAATTTCTGATCGGGGCAGCTCTGCTGCACCAAAAGTGGAGAAAATTTCAAAAATTCTGCTTAAACTGTAATACAGGGATGACTACTTTAACCATGCAAATATTTCTTGAAATGGTGAATTCCATCAGCATCTGAATTTTCGTGTCTGTGTGCGTAGCATTTACAGCACTGCATTCCTGTTCCTGTTTGGGAAACACAAGAAGTAGTGACAGCAATCAAAAGGATGGAAACTGGTGTGCAAATACCAAGAATGTGCAAAAATTCATAATGTATCATCTTTGTTGCATAAAAATGTTCTTTGAGACATGGAGATATGCAAAATGTCTTCTTCAATTTCAAATGATGTCAGCACTCTTGTAGAAGGTGGAATTCAGTCTGGTGTGTCAGGGAGGCTGCAAGGGGAACAGGCTTGAATATTGATTATTTGATGCTGAATTGCAACCCAGAAATGTTGAAACAGCATGTATGCAGAACAGTGTTTTCAAAGCTGAGGTTAAGGCCAAAGTGATTCCTCTTCCTGCTCAGGAATGGTTTAAATCTGAAATTCTACAACATTAACTTTTTCTGCCCTGCAAGACTCATATTGGAGAGTGAATCTATTGGTTATCTTTTATGTTAGTTGAGCTGTTTAAGGGTATTTTTGTTTGAATTCTCTTCATTTATCTTTCTTCTGCACTTTCCATCTGGATTTGCAGGACTCACAGTATTTATCATTGTCCAGACTGGGATTATATTGCAATAGAAAAAAAGTAGCAGAAAATAACAGGTAAAATTTTTGTTTTAATTACATTTCCTAAAATTAGTTGTACATTGACAGCAATTGTGAAATATTATTCATTTTAACCAAAGTTAGTTGTCTGAGGACATGAGAGACGGACAAGTGGTACTTTGGTCAAGACTGCTTATCTTACAGGCCCCCTTTTCGTGATCTTTGCATTAAAGAACAATGGAAAAGCTTCTTACTACCGGGGAAAGTTGACTTAGAAATTCCTAAATTAATTAAGAAAAGCAAATCTATTGACTACTCCACAGCTGGAGTTGGTTGCTTGCTCACCTTCGTTTTTTGACAGAAGATGATTAACATAGAGGGTAATTCCTGCAGTCTTGTTAATAAATATTCACAGAAAAATCCTACAGAGAGATCAGGTAGCTTTGAAATGTGAGCCTGAACCATGGGCAAAGTCAAAAAGAGCCAGTAGAAGGTAATCAATTTAAATGAAAAAATATTATGAAATTTGTTTCTTAACATCTAGATTTTAAATAAAGATAGGGGTTTTTTCCTTCACCACAGATTTGAGAAGCAGGTGGTAGAGGAGATTGTCTTGAAAAATGCAAAACTCTGCATATTTATTTTATGCATTTTATTATTTAAATAAAGGCAATTTAAAATTGTGTACCATAATCAGGCATATATTAATGAAGTGAGCTACTTCAGGTAGGTCCCCAGTCAAGAAAAGATCATCCTCTTGGTTCTTTCTGTATAGCATGGTTCTTCCAGAGAATGCAATGCTGCAGTACAGACAGCTTCAATCACACCTTTTAGGTAGAAATTTTCATGGTTTATAATTTTTGTTAAATTCTTGTAATGATTTTTTTGGTACAAAATACCAATGAAATGTGCCCTCTGACTGAGGCCACGCTCACAATTCTTCTCTGCCAACAAAACCAACTCTTGCTAGACAGTGTTAGATTTCTCAGTCAGAAGCTGCTTCTGAATACAGGTTTAACTGTGCCATTGCCGTGAATGGAAATCTGTAGCTGATAGGTACAGCTTAGTAAGGGAAAGGCCTCGTAAAATCATGGTTCCTGCTGTGAAACTTAGGCTAAGCAGAGAAGGACTCTGGGAGAGTGGCTAAGCAAGAATAGAGGAGGCGAGGCTTATTGTGTGCTTACACTGTGGTGTCTGGTGCTTGGTTAGAATAGATTTCTTGTGCCTGATAAGTGTGTAAACATACTTGGCATAAAAAAAACGGGATTTTGGTAAATAAAGGTTCCTCCTTTGCACCTGCCTGGGGAGTCCACGCTGCTTCATTCCAGCCTTATCGCTCCATCTCTACAGAAATCAAAGCTTTATGGAATTATGCTTTCTCCTGCTGGTCATTTATGTTGATTACGTGGTTGCTACAGGGCTTGTACATTTGCTGTTTATTAAGTTGCACTATTGCTTAACAATATATAGATGAAGTATCCATGAATGAAACAATAATTAATTACTGAATGTAATGACACCAATTAGCCCTAAATTTTCACAACTAGAAGGTTTAACTAAGTATGTAATGCAGCATTGAATGATTTAACAGAACACCATAACTCTTTTCTTTTTGCCATAAACTGTAACCCGGGATTTTTTTTTTAATAACAGTAATTGCCTTATCTTCATAAATTCTACAGTCATACAGAATTTAACAATCCTAGTATTGTAACAGGAGTTCCCAGGAGTAAAAAAAGAAAATAACAAAAATCCCCACGTGCTGTCAATGATAATTTAAATAAGAAAAATCACGTTAAATGGTTCTTCTTTCACTAGTAATAGAAATTAATCAGCTTTGAGCTGCTTCAGAGTTTTTACATTTTTTGCTGTGGTCTGTTATGTTTTATAAAAGTATGGAAAGTAGTTTTGATTCAGTCACATTATCTGGTGTGAGGGTTCTGCAGGAAGGCAGAGGTACATAAGTCACATGTCAGCCTGCCTGGCTATGGAGACTGCAGAGGATCAAGAGTGTAAATTAAGATCCTCCAAGTAAGTCTCAAGTGTTGGCAAAGGTTGTGCTACAAGTCTGAAATGTGCTGCTAAATATGGGTCCCCTTGAAGCTTGGAGCTACTGAATGTTCTAAACTAAAGTATGGCTGCTTTAGAGTGTTCCCTGTCAGCAAATTTGCCTCCAAAGGCACTGTGCAGACATATGTCTTGGTTTGAAAGACAGGTGTCTGCTAAGGAAGGCAGGAGCTTCCCTTGGAACGCGTAATGTAACCCCCTTCATTCCAAATTATTAGAATTTTGAAATTAAGAGGCTTTCAGGCAAAGATACAAGAAATAGGAATAAAAGTTATCTACAAGTATATAGATAACAAACGACAATAACTATGCCAGTAACAACAAATAGAACCAGAAACCCAGCGACAGACTTTTTGGCTGCAGGCACTTTTCCCATTG
>VYXC01007892.1:0-11207 GCA_013397175.1 Platysteira castanea
GAAAAGAAAAGAAAAGAGTAAAATAATTCCAGCTGGAAGGAACCTACGATAATAATCTAGTCCAACTGCTTGGCACAAAGTTAAAGCACATTATTAAGTGCAATATCTGAATGTCTCTTAAACACTGTCAGCTTGGGGTATCCACCACTCCTCTAGGAAGACTGTTCCCATAGTCAAACAGCCAGAGTGCTTGTTCAGTTAGTGGCATACATAAATCTACTCTCTCTCCTTCCCAAAAGAGAGTTCAACTCATGCTTCCTGCCTCTCAGAATAATACTGTGACCTGGATGTAAACATGATATCTCTTTCTTTTAGAAAATATTCCATTTTATTGAATAGGACTCAAAACTTGCTGGATAAAATAAAATAGGAACCTCTAACATAGGAGGAGATGGGCTTTCTTTATTCTGATTTCTGGTTTAAAGCCCTTTAGTTTACATACAAAAACAAAACATACAAAGCTCATGGCAAACCCCCGCAGACTCTGGAACACTTTGGAGAAGATCTGTTGTAAATTTCCTCACCTATACTCCTTTGACATTAACAGCTGCATTGCAGGGAAGAAGACAAAAGGCTTGTGAAATACCTACTTCCACCTACTGGCACATAAATATTACTTATAAAGACTACTTGTATTTCTCATCTCTCAGCCTTTTGACAAGAATATTTTAAAGACATTTTCCCACAGTATAAAGATGCCTTTGCATCATGCCATTGCTTCTAATTTCAAACAGTGCTCTAGATTGTTAATCTCAGAAATCTTAACGTATATTTCACTGTTATGTACATTATGATCATCTCCTTTTGTTTCTTACTAATGTGAACTCCCTTCACTTCAGCTTTTTTCCTAAGCAATTCACCAGAATTTCTCTACATTCGTCATAGATTATTCTATGATTTCTGACCTAGTATTTTATGCCAAATGCTCTTCTCAAAAGTGCATACTCAGAAAGAGTCAGCATTTTGCTAGCTTTCTTAACTCATGCTGTTTCTTTATTCCAAAATTAGCAGTGCTGAAATAGCTTCTTGAGTATATCTATTTAAGGATGATATTGCAACTGGGGAGACAGAACAACCAGAAGCCTCACTGAAAAGGATAAATGAAAAAATAGTAAAAAAAATTAAGCAGTCCTCTGGTCTAAACAAAAATGGTTTCAAATATTCAAGTACAAGGTGGGTACAGAATTACAATATTCCTGTACTTCAAAGTTTTGAGTAACCTGAGGCTATTTCATTCACATATTTTCCTAATACGAGCTCATAAATAGGATTAAGGTCATTCAAGGTCAAGGAATGCATATGTTCAGCCATGGCTTTGTATGAAATCATAAATCTGATAAGAGTGGATTACAGGTAACCAGAGCCATGTATTTTGACATTACTTATTTTTAATTATTTTTAATTATATCAGAGCAAGAGAAGATCACAGCTTAAAATTTTATTGTTATTAACTACTCCCGTGGAGGAAAGAATTAACAATCAGTAATCTATTTTCTATAACTGTAGAGGCTTTGCAGAAAGTTTTTTATCTGAAACTCCTTTCCATTTATTGAAAGCCAATGTGGAAAGAGATGATGACCACTCAGAAATTAAAAACTATTTAAAAGACTCAAGTAAAGAAATGTTAATATGTTAGCTCATCCATCTGATTGTCTTTAATATTTTTTACGATGAAAATAAATGATTTTGGGAAAATAAATTGACAGTGTTACCTCTATTCAATATTATAAAATATTGTGGGGAATGCAAGAAAAATAAGGTAATTAGATAACATGGTTGCAAGCAAAATGTGCTATAAACAAGAATAGAATAATGCATCTCAGAAAGAAGGCCTGCTTAGCTGTAATATGTCATAAAAACAGCTAAGTTTTGTTTCTTCTTGGAACAAGGAAGAAAAAGCAACCTCATATCCAATTAAAATAAATTATGAAGAGGCATTTACACCAGAAATAAATACAAAAAATGGTGTCAGAAGAAGTGAATCAGTGATGCACTCCAAACTCTACAGACTGTTTATAAGATTAATTCAGGCAAAAATAACCAAAAATAAATAAGTGAATCTGCAGCAAGAAAGGTAGAGATTGTCCATATTCGAAAAGGAAACATTAAAAAGGACTATATTATTTTGATGGGAGGGACAGAAGGGAAAGCAATTTTTATCTCCAAGAGCAAGGAAGATTTGTTCCAGAGGACAGCAGGAGTGTGTTTTCAACAGCTACAATAGGAACATTGTTATCAGGAACGAAAAGCTATTTCTCCAGCTAAAGTTCCTATCTGTCTCTAAAGAATGGCTACTCCTGATGACAAGGATACACAGATTTATTCTTTTTAAATCTGGGAATGCAAAGAAGGAAGTGTAGGTTTCATGATTTACTCTTAGATTACCCTCTTATTTTTTTCTCACTTTTTTGGTGGTCACATTTACTTTCAAAGGCAACACCCAGTCAGTTACTATTGGATTCTTCCAATATATATACATTCATATGTATTTTTCCATGTATGCATTTTTTACATATACCTTACTTAGTATAGGAGTACATGTATATCTACCTCTATTTCTGAGTTAAGAAACTTTCTAAATTTCAGCTATGTTCATCCAGATATGATTTCTAAGTTTGCCTAATACTTACTATGTATATGCTATTTTTTCTCCCTTCCTGTTAGCAGTACTATTTAATTGACGGAAGAGTGGACCTGGAGCCTTTAAGAGTTTATGCTTTTTCATCAGGATATGTTGTGTGGAGTGACACTTGCTGCTGGTTGTTCCATCTGTGTTCATGACTTTATACTGCTGTGCTGAGACCATTTCCAAACTCAGAACCTGTAAAACACCTTAATCTGCCTGCACTTTAACTTGTCAAACGTTCTTATTTCCACTGAAAGGTATAAAACTGCAGGGAATGAAAGCTTAACAGGAAGATTAAACACTGGTTATAATTTTGATTTCATTTTGACAACAGGCTTTACTTTGACCTGTAAGCCATCAAATGACATTTTTTTGACACGTTCAAAGTAATCTTCCCAGAAGAGATTACAAAAATACACTGTATAGAAATAATGCAGTTGTGTTCTATGCTTTTATTCATAATGCATTTAAAAGTACATAAGATAAGGAATATACATAAGGAATATGCAACACTAATAATGTAACAGTGGCACAGAACCTAGTTTGTTTTAATTTTAAATTCAGAATAGCAAGTTGTAAGCATTCCCACATGCTTGCATTCTTTATATACACTGGATAGTTTTGAAGCTTAAAAATGAATATTCCCATAACTTCAATCAAATCTTTGTATGGCTCACCACTATAACACATCTAGAATTGCACTAGGCAGCACATTCTCCTGTGGTGTCCTTACAGAAACAGTACCATTAAAAAAAAGAGATGGTATGGAGGATTTGACTTCTCAAAGGAAAATTACACAATGAGAATACTGTTTAGCGGAATGTCAATAGCATTGACATGGGAAGATGACTACACACATTGATGATGTACAGGAATTATGCCACAGTGAAACAGGCAATCTTCAGCATACAGAAGCTTAGTTTTGTATATATCATCATTGTGAAGTCCATGCACTGTAATCATATGAGGACAGGGGGATAGAAGCAGTTAAGAAAAAAAAAAAAAAAACAACAAAGACAGGAATAAAACAGAATATGTAAATTCTTCTTCTCTTTTATTAAGATAAACCTTATTCTTGGGTTTTCATAGAATTTCTACTTAGCAAGTAATCTAGCTCAAGGGAAGTGGTGGACCACCCTACCTGGCACTTCACAGACACCCTGGAAGATTGCATGCACTTTTGTGCCCCTACTTCACCTGAGGCATCAGCAAATTGGAGCAAGTTCTGCAGAGGCCATCAGGGTGATGAGGGATGGAGCACTGCCCTGTGAGTAGAGGCTGAGGCAGTGAGACTTGTCCAACCTGGTACAGAGACATTTTCAAAGGCACCTCACAGCCACCCTGGTGCCTACAGGGAGAGGACTAAGAGGAAGCAGTCAGGTCCTCCAGAGGGATGACAGGTAACAGAAATAAGCTGAAATGAGAGGTTCTTGATATGTATAAGGGAACTATTTTTGCTAATACAACAAACAGGCAGTGGAACAGGCTGCCAGGGAGGTTGGAAGCCTGTCTTTGGAAGTTTTCCAATACCTGGCTTGGTAAAGCCGTGATAAAGCTGGTCTGATCTCACAGCTGGCCCTGAAGTGACAGAAGAGAGACATAAGGACCTCTGCAGGGGATTCTGAGGACTCCCTGTAAAGAGGGTAACCATTAACTCTGAATCAGTCTTACGAGAGTCGCTCTAAGAAAAATAGAGATGGATCATGTTAACTCCACTAACAGAAGATAACTGGACAGTCTTGATTTATGACAGCTAGCATCAGACCCAAAAGAGAATTTGTTTACATTTAAGCACTGCAGTAGAACCCCAAAATCTCTTGCTCAGCGTGGAAACTGCTTTAAATTTGGTTCTTGATTTTTGAAGCTCTTCATGTGCGAGCATGCCTGGCACAACAGTTCTCTTGAGCAGAGTAATGCTGCAGTCTCACACAAGTACCATTAGATCCAAAACTAGGAAGAATCAGCCCTTTAGGTAATGTTTCTTCAAATATTTTTTCCTGATGGGGTAATTTTAAACACAGTAAAAAGATCAGGCCACTCACAATACATATATATTATGGCTATTTGCCTATAAAATCAGCAATTTTAATATCATCCACCTTTTCCCACATGATATAATTAACACTTGAAAGACTGATAAACATTTCTTAGAAATTTGGCTTCACTATGAAATACGGTTACATGCTAGACTTTTCTGGGGCAAAGGAAGAAAGAGAGGAAAAAGAAAGTTGAGAGGGTTAAGAGCCTTCAATACAAAATTCAGAATTCAAAGTTAATTAGGGTAGAGTTACTCAGAAAGAGAAGAATCATGTAAACCAGTGGCTAAAGCATTCACTCATGGCATGGGAAAGAGAGTTTATTAATTTCTCACCTCTTATGATTACTTCTAAAGATTTTTGGTAACAACTGATAAATGTAAAGTGAATAAACAGCACTTTTTGTGTAAAAACTGGTAAATATAAGCAATCTCCAGTTCAAAATCCAGGTGTCACTGAGAATTGCCTAGGTTTTGAATTTGTTTTCCACTACAAAGGTAGAGCTTGCCAGGTTTGATGTTCTACCGTGTGCACCATCTTCATCACAGTGTGGATTTTGCACCCAGAATTTTAAAGCTTTTGGGGTCAGCTCAGTGTTACAAGGCCCAAATGACTAAGATGGCCTATTTTCAAGTGTATAAATTAAAGTACATCTAAAAATACTACATTAAGAATAGTTTAAAATTGCAAAGTCAAGGACTTAAAAAATGGGATGTGCTAGACATGAAAGTTATGTAATTTTAATCAGGTTTTTGGGAATTCATTTTAGGATGCTGCCCTTAATTGAATCTGTCCCAACTGTTCCCCTTCCTTTTCCTTAGCTCCCTTAGGTGTTCCTGTGCTGATTCTTTGACTTCCAAACAGGCTGTGCTCCACACTTGGAGAAGCTACTCTTCCTCACTCTCAGCCTTCCTGTGGGATGCTTATCCAGTTTCAGGCTCCTATTCTCTGCATGACTGGGAAGCAAAATATCCCTCCCACTTTACTTGGGGTGGGGGTGGTTGGCAGGATTTTTATAAAGTGCATTCCACCTATATTTTTATTTTTAATATTTTTATATTTCTTTCATAAAGGAAAAAAATGTGTGGACTCGTGCATATCAGGCAGTCCTCCACTCTGCTAGAGCTTCTGTAGGACTTTATTTGTTTAAGCGATTCCACAAGAGGGTAGTAGCCCCAGAGATTTCAAGCTACTACAAGTTTCATAAAAACATCTATTCAAAAGGGAGACATTTTTAATTCAGATAAGAGAAAGAGGATCAGTATTCATTCTATGCTTCTAAAAGGTCAGAGGATGCATTTGAGTTACAAACCACAATATTTCAAGTGGCTTTACTGCTCACAGAGCAATGTGTTTACCTTGGACTTTTTTCTTTTTCTTCTTTCCCTCTTGGAAATAAAATGTGGTCTGGAGCAGACAGCTACCATGGAAAATTTAAGCCTAAATGGTTAATTTGATTTGGCAATATGATAAACAACTCGGAACAGGGGCTTAATAATAGGCAGCACTAGAGTCCCACATGTAATTATCCATTATGTCCCAAGTGACAACCCACAAAATGTTTCCTTGAGATGTAGCAAAGGTAGCTGCATCCAGACAATTTAGGTTTTGAGTTGAATCCAGTCTGAGGTAGTGTATACAGATGAACAGTGGTTAGAGGAGGATCTGAAAACTTTCCATGGTGTAGGGAAAAAATGTGCTACCATACAACTGTCAGCAGAAGTCTCTCATCTTCAGCCCAGTAATGACACAAGCACTATTTCTGCTTTAATTGTATATGTGACAAGGTCGGTTTAGCACAATAATTATATACCATTGCAACCAATAATGCTTTACAAAAATAGAGAAGGAACCAATTCCCTTTTAATGGAAAGCTAAATGCCCAGTGTTTTAGTAAAAGCAAGATGACATTGTGGATTTCAGAGAGTATCTTACTACTCACAACTCCAGATAAATCTTGGATAGATTTCAAAACCATGGTTTCTCACATAGGCTGAGCAGTGTTATGATAGTGCAATTTGATCTGCTGCTTCATATTCCCAGGTATAGTTAACACCAGCAACTTCTTAAAATTTTGTAGGTTGTCTTTTTAATCTTTTTCATTACAAGTATTCTCAATGTCTTTGATGCAAACTTTCTTTGTGCCATACTGTACTAATCTTCTGCACACGTTCTTCTATCCTGTGCAATTACATTTTGGTCAGCATTATTCTTGTCCTCTTGGCTTCTATAACATAGTCACTGGAAGATGTGTCCCATTCCTTACAAGACAGATAGCAGTGCTTGGAGTGGAACTTATTGACCAGGATAAAAGCAACATATTCTTGTCAGGAAAAAATGACAAGGAGTGGGGATGGAAGGGAGAAAAGAAGGTGTCAGTGAGTAGTAAGAGTATCTGAGTCTTGTCAGAAACTGCTGCAGGGCTAGAGGGGCTCTGTGGGAGAAGTGGCACTAACACAAGCCTGAGAAGACAGACTCTTCTTCTCTTGCGTGGAGAAAAGCTGAAGTGCCCAGCTTTCAAAACACCAGGGTACAGATGGGGCTTGTTGGTAGAATTCCTCTTCTGTATTTATTTAGGTCTTCAAAGGAAAGTCATCTTGCTTTAGTAGAAGGCAAAGTTTCACGACCAGCACTGGGTGCAGTGGGAGAGATGCTGTTCCATCACTGTGTCCTCTCTAGCTCCAGAGGTAAGGGATACAGTGAGCTGTACACCATCACTGGTTGGTGCAGCCTTGCTCTGCAGACTAACTGTATGACAAAGGTTACCTGTGATTCCAAGGAACTCATCACTAGTTAGCAACCTTCCCAAGTAAACACAGACCGTTTTATAACTGCGTATCATACTCACACACGGCTGTTCTCATTTGACTTCGTAGACGAACATTCAAGATACAAGTCAAACCACGTGTTTCCTCTTTGAACTCAAATAAGCAGCATTTGATACTTTGGATCGTGAGACACAGGAATGACTTCATTCATCCCTGATCACACAGGGATTTTCAAATGATGTATTTTTCTTCATCAGGCCCTGGAAAAGTCCTATAAACTCAGAGAAAAGCAGTGCAAGCAGACACCAGCAGAGTTGAACTCCTCTTGCTGAGATGTTTCTAGGGTATGCAGTTTGTCCTGGCTGGGTGTTTGTTAAAACTTTTAAAGCTAATCAAAGACTCTCCAGAACTATTCTAAGAAAACAGTTCCACTGTGTCACAGTCCTTACAGCTATAAAATGTCCTCCTGTGTATAACCAAAACTCCTCTCTTGCCAGAGAGAGGCACTCCTCTTACACTAAACCTCATTCTTTGTGAATAGAAGGTAAATGCAAATTGATCATGAATCTTTATAGCATGGTTTTGTACCTGAAGATATTAGCTTCTTTTTTAAGTTTGTTTGAATCTTAACTCCTCCAAATTTACTTAACAGATGGCTTTTTCAAAGGCATTTGCCATTTCTACTGATCTCCTCTAAATTATTCCTAATATTTATGCAGTTTCCTTATAGTGGAATAGCCAAAATCTGGAGCAAAGCCTTTTAAGTGGATGCAATACTCTGATTGTCATCATGGCTACATGATGGTGAAGGTACATTGAACTTCATATTCCTCTGCATTTTCTAGAAAGTGTATATTTTCCCCTCTTGATGATAAGATATAAATGATTGAGAACAAGCTTTTGTTCTTACTTGTTGTAAATTATTTTAAAGAAGTGTTTTAATATTTACCTCTAAGGAAGAGTTAAGGGAAAGAAAATATCTGAATCCAGTGTGCCAGTGAAAGCTCTCTTCCAGACTACATCAGGGAAAATGCTACTCTTGTTGAGTAATGGGCCACAGCAAATGATGCTGGATGGAAGGAGATCCTCTTTTTGAGTACGTACAGATCACCCAGCATTAAGTCTGTATTCCTCGCAGAACACTGTCATTTCATAAAAGCTGGCTCTGGGTTATGTTTAGGACATCATCATTCTCCTCTTTGCAAGCACCTAAGAAATTAAAATTGGATATTATTAAGCAGTTGGTTCAGGTTTTTAATCTGTTGCAATAGCTGCAAGTGAGACAAGCCAACCTTTCTTGAGGGATAGGGTGTCACGTTCTAGAGATTGCTTCATAACTGCTCTTAGAGGATATTTGACCTAAAAACTGGACTTGGTCTTAAGTATCAGATTAAATGGCTCTATTCCTTCACCCACCAGACTGCCATGGTTGGAGAGCTGAGATATCCTGTTCCAGTGAGTATGTCTGAAAAAAACAAGAACCCCCACCTCTCTGGTACAGAGAGACGATCTTTCTGCTTTGTGTTAAATGAATAACCTTTTCCAAAATGCTAATTAACTATACATCTGTCTTGTCTTTTCCAGACAGCTCAGAGTTTGTTCTGGCACTTGAAAAGCATAAATGAAGAAGACGTTTAAGAAGAAACCTCTGAGTAGGGTTTAGTAGTTTGGGTAAAGTTCAAAACATAAACACAGCTACATGCATATAATTCTGCTTACAAGTGACTCAGACCCAGCTAGTTCATGATACCCCAGTGTAAAATGAGACCTTTTTTGAAACACGTCTGTGTATTAAATGCTTTCCAGATTTGATATATGCTCTCTTACTGTACATTTCCTTAAGAACCATGTAGTAAATACCCTGTAAGTAATATATTTATACCTGTAATACCTGTAAGTAATATATTGAGATGGTTTTCAGTCATCAGTCTGTGATCCACCTCTAAAGATTTGCCTAAAAATCCCTTCAATAAGTTTCCATTTGGTATGGACAAAATTTGCAAAAGCTTTTATGCATTTAAATCAACTGCAATATGTATGAAGATTTACAGCTGGTTTTGTCACACTTATTATTTTCTATTTTCAAAGGCTTATTTAAATTTTCTTTCTCCTTGATAATTTGATTATAACATTTCATGTGCCTGAAATTCAAAGTATGACATACACTTGCACTGTCCCACTCTGAAGTTGGTTTTGAATATTTGTGTACATACACTGGTATTTATTACCATAGCTGCTAGTCCTGAAATAAGCATGGTGCAGGAGTATTTAATTTCTTTCACTGGTTTAATTTATGGCATGCCAGACACCCCAGACCTGTGTAAAATCCTCTGATGACAGACATCACAGAATTCCAGTAGTAAAAACTGGTTTTATGTCTAAGTCAGTCTTGCTACATCACTGCTATCAGTTCTCTAACAAATTGCAAGACTGTCAGGGTTTAGGTGCACTGAAATCTTATTAATCCTTACTGGTGAAGCTGAGATGTTTTTCAATATGACATTGAAAAATCTGTAACAAAAATACCTGTATTTTAACAAGTTTAATTAGCATTTGTTTTGGTTTATCCTCAGTCTCGGCAGCCAGTGGAAAGCTTTATTTTATTTTTCATTTTGAGACAAGAAAATATCTGAAAAAAAAATCCAGCAACCTCCCACATGCCAGTCCCTTTCTTTACAGTCTATCCAGCTAAAGATATATGTAGTGCTTCCTCGCTTGGCATACATGCACCAGCAAATTTGGCATTGCCTCCAAAAAACTCAGTGAGAAATCACCATGCTAGGCAACCATGGCAAATTGCTACATAGGACAAAACACACACTGCCAACAAAGCTTTTCCTTTGTTCCTGCTACTGCATCATCCATGTGCTATTTGTGTATGGAGTTTCCAATGAGTAAAAGCCATGAAACAGTAGGTCTCATTCTGTCATTTTCTCATTCTAAAGGCATAAACGTGTTCAATGTTATAAAAGCTTTAAAGACATCAGAAAGTCTACTTCTACTTGGAGAGAGACTTTTTACAAGGGCATGTAGTGACAGGACAAGGGGAATGGCTTCACACTGAAAGGCAGTGTGTTCAGATTAGATATTAGCAGGAAATTATTTACGGTGAGGGTGGTGAGGCACTGGAGATGCTGTGGATGTCCTGCCTCTGGCAGTGTTCAAGGCCAGGTTGGATGGGGCTTTGAGCAGTCTGGTTGAGTGGAAGGTATCCCTACCCACTGCAGGGGGTTTGGAGCTGGATGATCTTTGAGGTCACTTCCAACCAAGTTAAAGGTATTTGTGTGCAAACAGTCCAATACTTGAGTAATATTTCAAATATTAATAGGTAACAAAGTATTTTAAATCTTAATTGTCAATTTCTTCAGTTAAAGATATTATCATTTCCAAATAATAATTTAATAATTTTTAAAAGTTATTTCATAAACTTTTTTTGATAAAATTACCATCTCTAAAAATTCATTGAAAGTAGAAGCAAAGTATGCCTGAAAATACAGCAATGAGTGCATTCACTAAGCATGAACTATGTTTTTTTACCCCAAACTCCTTTTGATTTCATCGTAACTACTGCTTGTGTTATTAGGGGAGATGATTTTACACAGCCAGCTCAATTCCTTCCCCAAGGTGACTGCAGCATAGTGTGGTGGAAGCACGCCATCTTCTGGCACTAAGAGAACACTTTTTAAAAGCACGTGGGAGAAACTTTCTGGCACTCAAGAAATCAGGAACACTCATATATATCAGGATTTTTTCTTCCTTAAGACGTTCTAAGGTATT
>VYXC01007892.1:11887-62075 GCA_013397175.1 Platysteira castanea
AAGTGTTGTTTTTTTTTTTGTTTTTTTGGATGTGGGTTGTTTTTTTCAATCGTATTATGAAGAGTAACACTGAGTATGATTGTTTACAATGTTTACATGCTCATTTTGCAAAATGATTATTAACTTTATTTACCCTGAAAGAGAGAGAAATCATGCCAAAACCTATAGCTAAACGCTATATTTAGAGGATTGAAAAACTGTGATTAAGCCATGGTAAACTGATGGCCTTTGCAGAGAATTTTAATGCAACAGAAGCAGCTCTTGCTGAAGTCCACCAGCACAGGTTGCTGACAAATGCTGTTCAATCCTGTGAGCCCTTTCTAGCCTAATGCTGCCACTTTCTGCTTTCTCCAACAGCGGCAGGGAAGGCTCGTGGGAACTCCATCAACCCCAAGGGCCGGAACTACAACCAGGAGGACATAGTCTGCTCTGGCTCCTTTTGGCTGGAGACCCATATCTTCCCCAGCCTTCCTTTTGTAACCTACATACTCAAACAAGCATTTTTTTCTTCCTTTGACATGACTCACCAGATACAAATCAGGCAGGCTTTAATTTTCCAAACCTTATGCCTAAGCCCCACATGCTTGGACAGTCTGTTGCATTCCTGCCATGCTGTCAACACCTAACAATGGAATAGGTCAGGAGATGTGGTCTGCAGATGGACAGAAGGGGTGTTAGGGCTTGGGATGAGAAACAGCATGAAGCAGGTGAATGTGCTCCATTCTGTGAGTCATAGAATAACAGAATGTTTTGGTTTAGAGGAGACCTTTAGAGATCATCTAGAGCAACCCCCTTGACATGGGCAGGGACATTTTTCACTAGATCGGGTTGCCCAAAGCCACATCCAACATGACCTTGAATAGGTACAGGAATAAGATACCACAAGTTCTCTGGACAGCATCTCACCACCCTCACCCTAAGAAATGCCTCCTTCTGTCTCATCTAAACCAACTCTCTTTCGGTTTAAAACCCCTGTCCTGGAGAAGGTCTCTCTCCACCTTTTTATAAGCCCCCTTCATGTACTGAAAGGCCACATAAGGTCCCCAGAGCCTTTTCTTCTCCAGACTCAACAATTCCAGCTGTTGGGGTTGCCATTTCTGTTGTGAGTGTTTTACCTCCAGCCCCTTCATTCCTGCTAATGTGAATTCTTTTCCAAACCCCATTCTTTGTGTTGCAGAGAACAGATGTTTCCTACTGTCAACATTACCTCCAAGAAAGACACAGCAACAAGTGACGGCAATGCAAAACTAGAAAAATTAAGGAAAACTGATCAAAGTTGTCATGGAAACAGAAGAACTCACCAATAAGACTAACTTAAAAATATAGCTACATATCATAGAAATACTTGAGCCTCCTGCTGTATCTTCAAAGGGAAGGAAAGGAAAAAGGTCTCCGTTCTGCACCGGAGGTGTGCATTTATACCGAGCAGTTTTGTGTGTGTTCCAGCATGTTGTGTGTTTTCTGAATGAGTGGGAACGTCAATACATCTGTATGCATTGGTGATATGTGTGAGAGTGTGAGTGTATCAGTGTATGTGAGTGAGAGTCTTGATTGCTAGAGTGTCAGTATGTGAGAGTGTGTAAGTGTTTATGTAAGGCAAAGTGCTGAGTCCTGCACTGGGTCACAACAACCCCAGGCAGTGCTACAGGCTGGGGAAGAGTGGCTGGAAAGCAGCCTGGCAGAGAAGGACCTGAGGGTGTTTGTTGACAGCTGGCTGAACATGAGCTGGCAGCGTGTCCAGGTGGCCAAGAAGGCCAATGGCATAAATAGCGTAACCCAGACTGTTTCCCTCAGCCATGTTCTTATATGACCCGAGGAGCCTCACCTGCTTCCACAGTGTGCAGGGGTTTTGTTTGGGTAGGGCCAATCAACTAGCAGATCCTGTAGTGTTAACTAAAGAAATGTCTTCTGCTAAATTTGTATCCCAATGCCTGAATGTCCCAACATACATTAACAATTCATTGTACTATTCAAGGATCCCAGGGGCTGGTGCATGACAGGGGATGTGATACACCCAGTGTATCAAGGCCATGCTCCTTGGCCCAGATGTTTGTGAGGTTGTTTTGGAAATGAGTCACATTCAGAACTGATTCAGCTCTTTTGGGGGCACAGTGTCACCACAGCAGTTGTTTTTCAATGCCCAAGATAACATTCTGGCCAATGGCGTGGGTCACGGAGTATGTTTCCAACCATTCAGTAGTTGCTTTCACCTTTGTAAGCACCTGGTGCTTACCATGGGAAATTTGTGGTAGTGTGATATAATCAACTTGCCAACTTTCCTCAGATCGGGATTTCAGACGTCATTCCCTGTGCCTAAAAAGCTTCAGCCACTTGGCTTCTTCTCTGTGGTGCAATAAATAGCTCACCCTTATGTTCTCAGTCCAGATCCATCTGAGCCACTTCAATTCTTGCACCCTGGTTTTGGTTGAGACTGGGTCCTTTTCCTTCTTAGTAGCTGGTATAGTGCTTGGGTTTTTGTGATTTATTATGATGATGTTGACAACACACTGATGTTTTGGCTGTTGTTAAGCAGTGCTTACCCCAAGTCAAGGACTTTTCAGTTTGCCATGCTCTGTCAGTGAGGAACTGCGCAAGAAGCTGGGAGGAAGCATAATGAGGACAGCTGACCTGAAATGGCCAGAGGGATGTTCCATACTATAGAATGTCATGCCCAGTATTTAAACTATCTTTACAGTTACCCAGAAGGGTCTGATTGCTGCTCAAGGATGGGATGGGCATCTGTCATGAGGAATTGTATTGTGCATCGTTGTTTCTCTTGTATTCTGTTACTCCATTGCCTTTTCATTGCAATTATTGTTATATTAGCACAATTAGTTTCATTATTATTGTTATCTTTTTCTCAAATCTTTTTTTTTTCTCAGCCCAAGAGGTTTACCTTTTCTTCCTGATTCTCCTCCCCACTGAGGGAGGTGGTGGGGGAAAGACAAAGAGGCTGCATTGTACGTAGTTGCCAGCTGGGGTTAAACCATGATAGTCCTTGTTTGGTGCCCAGCATGAGGTATGAAGAGTTGAGATAATGATAGATCTGATCAGAGATTGTTAAAACAAAGTGGTTATAAACATTTATTACACTAGTTTAGGAGCTGGGGGTCATCATGTTGCTTTGTTGCTCTCAGAGTTCCCGTGTGTGTGCTCAGGAGTGCATTATACACTCGTGTTCTTACTGGCTGTGTTCCCTGCGGCGATGTTCAGTCCTGTGCAGTCTGGGCTGGGATTTTGGGTGCTGTGCGCGGTGCTGGGTTGTGCTCTGGCCGAGCCATGCGTCGCGACCCGAGCGGGCTCCGCCGCCTTCTCCGTGCTGCCCGCGCCGCCCGGTGGGCCTTGCCCGTAATCCCACCCCTGCCTTCCCTGGGCGAGTCAAAACAGCTTTCAGCATTTTCTTCTTCCTTCCTCCCTACTCCTTTCTTCGAAAGCCCTCCAGCCCTCTAGCATTTGAGAATTTAAAAGATTTTTACTATAGATTCATGGAATGTCCTGGGTTGGAAGGCATCTTAAAGATCATGTAGTTCCAGCCTCGCTGATGCAGGCAGGGATGACTCACTTGATCAGGATACTCAGAGTCCCACCCAGCTTGGCCTTGAACGTTTACAGGGATGGAGTGCACAAAACCTCTCTAGGCAACTTATTTGAGTGCTTCACCACCCTCCAAGAAGAGAATTTCTTTCTAACATGTAATCTAAGCCTGTCCTCTCTGGGTTTAAAACCATTGCCCCTTGTCCTGTCGCTATTTGCCTGTAACTCCATCTTGCGTATAAACCCCCATAAAGTCCCTAAAGGCTCCTCTTCTCCATGCTGAACAACCCTTGCTCTCTCAGCCTGTCTTCATATGAGAGGTAGTCCATCCCTCTGAATATCCTTTGAATATCTCTGAAATGAACACGTTGTTGGGAATTGGAATTGGCTTGCATATAGTTGAAATCTAGTTTAGGGTTAAGTGGTGATTGGGAAAATCATAAACCCCGTGAAAAGCACTTCAGTTCAAAAGAGGAGTAGGAGGACTCAAATTCCAGCAGGGACTGCAGCTATTCAAGCCCCAGTGACAAGCATTACAGTTACTTCAGTCCTTGTGACAACCACTGCAGTCACTCCAGCAACAGGCACTGGGGCCACTTCCATCCCTGTGACATGCACTGCAGCTATTCACGCTCCAGTGACAAGCACTGGGGCTATTCAAACTCCAGATACTTTAACCCCTGCGACAAGCATGATGGCTACTCATAATCCCAGTGACAGATGCTACAGCCAGTCAGACTTCAACAGTGGGAAGTGCAGATGAACCAGAAAAACCAGCCTGTGCTGGTGGTAGTCACTCCTTTACACATGAAGAACTGCATGTGGAAATCATCTCATCCCATACAGGACAAGGAAGGTGAAGAGGGCAAAGAAGGGTCATCACAGGAACATGAGCTTGACCCACAGCTAGAGCTTGCCACCACTCAATCCCAGTCACTAAGTGAACTGCATTAACATACAAGCAAATGGGTGGAGGCATATATGACTACTGAAATTCTGGTCTTTTCTGTCAGTAGGATTATTGTATTGCAAAGAACATGTATATGTAGCTATATCACACAGACAGGCTGTGAGCTTTCCGTGTCTGACTGGACATCCCAGGTGTTCTGGAATAACATTACACCTATTACATATCTTAACTAAATTGCAATATCATTTCTCACAGTGCTCAAGAGTATTTTGCTGTGAGACTTATAAAACCCCAAAACAGTAACAACAATAAAACCATAAAAGATGGAGTCCTCCAAGGTAAACTTACACAGGTTGTAATAGAAGATAAGAAGGCAAATAGAGGCAGTGAATGGTCTGTAATCATGTTTATACAAATATGATAGTTACATACAAAAGCCTTGTATTACACTGGAAGCTGTAGTGTGTAAATATGTAGGCAATATACAGCACGCTTTATTATAGAATGAAAGTATGTCATATAAAAAGTTGTTTCTCTGAAAAAAGGAGATTCTGCATATTAAATTGTGTTGGATTCTACATTCAAGGTGTCAGAGTAACTGGAGGAAATCTGTTTCGCCTTCTAATGTCTTGGACCACAGGCATTCAGGCTTCCATGGGAAAAATTACAGAAGTTATAGGCAGGCTGTCTGATATAAAGGAAGGTGGCAGAGGATTACAAATAATTGTTTTGCTAGTAGAGGTACCTTTAGGAGCTTGTTACAGACAGCATAAAAGTTTTAAGTAGAAGCTCAGGTGTCAGTTGTATGCCACTGCTGCATGAGTTCAGTCATTCAGAGGAAAGTAACCCTTCCATGCTGTCCGTCTGTCTTTCCTTCTTTCTGTATCTCTCTCTCTTCCTTTTCAAGGAGTTTTATATATATCAACAGAGGTAATATTCTCCTTATGGAAGGCCAAGATTATAGAAGCCTTAGACATGTACTCAGAAGACTGCTACTCACAAGTCTCAGACAATGATTCAGATTACCTTCCCACCGTTTAACCTTCCAAGGAAATCTAAAAAATCAGTGTATGTTTACATTTTTGCCAAACAATTTTCTGTGCTGTCAGCCTATTTTGCCCAGTATAAATGGTCAGGACTGGAACCTGCCTGTAGGCATGAGCTAACTCTTCAATAGAGTGGGATGGAGAGGGATAGGAACTTAACTAAAAAATGGAAACTTTTTTTCTGGATCTTGTTCCCATGATTTTTGGTGGATTTTTTTTCTTTTAAATTTACTTATTTTGGTAGTAAAGCCCATCTATAAAGTTTATAAAGAGCATTTTCAAAGGAATCGTGGCTATGGATTTCCTTCTTAGGGATCCCACCTTTTACAAGAGAGATGGATATTAACTCTCTTCAGAATAGCTTATGCTTTGCTATAAGGTAACTAAGGGCAAAAGGTGCCATGACCAGTCTGTCCAGAAAAACTGCTGCAGATGACCTTAAATGGAAAAGAAGCAGTCTTCTCCTTCCTGTACTTGCCTGCACAAGAGGATGCTTAATTCAGACTCCTGCTGCTGCCTTTGGTCGTGCACCCTTTTTTGTCGTAGGTTTACAGCTTCTTTTTTTTGTTGGCTCATCCCACCCGGGAGTTGTGTTGTCCCACAGAGGTGGCCATGTCACGTAGGCTGCTCCAGAGGGGCACCTGCCTCCTAACCAGTGTATCATCACTCCTGCTGTGAACCTCTCGGACCAGTGCAGGCCATGTGTGCATCCATGGCGGTCTGCATGGATACAGTTTGTTAGGAATAGTCATATGTGAGCCAAGTGTTTAATAACAGGCAAAGAGGTCTCTCATACTGTCTTCATTCTGATGAAGTGAAGGTAGTCATACCTTAATGTGCATGAGTATATATGTACATACCAAAATTTGTAGAGATAACTCAAATATTACTATTTTTTTCTCATGGGAAAGAAGAGACAAATAGATTTAGAACAGTTTTGAGACAGTTGAAGCTGGTTGACTAAAATTCACAATGGAAAGATTAAAGAAAATCCAAACCAAAAAGAATGTTCCACAAGCAATGAGATTAAAACAGGGTGGAGAGATCTAAAAAAAAAAAAAATCCCAAAAAAAACCATAATTTTTTTCTGACAAGTTATAAAATACACAAACCAGGTAGTGGAAGCAAGGCACATATCTAGAATATCCTTGAAAACCCTGACCTTTAAAACTGCTTAAATCTGTAAGAAGGTGGGATAAACCACAATAGTTTATGAGGGTGTGAAGGTATTATCGGATCCAGTGTTCTTCTGCCTTATGATTTTTTCATCACTGCTCTAGTAAAATAAATGGTGTAAGAACTTCTAGTACTTCATATTCATTGCTCTTTTTTACTCCACAAATCAGATTAAAACTATCTTCAGTAATTTTCTGAATTCTGAATTCAGCATTTCCAAAGCCATGACACTTTGCCATGACTCCATTTTCACTTTGAGCCTACTAATTTTAATTGCCACCACTGAAAAAAAAAAACAATGGAGAGAAATAAAGGAGAACACTGACCACGAAACACAGCATAAAAAATAATTCTTGCTGAATCAAAGTCCTTTAAAATAGTATTTTTGCATTACAAGCTTGCACTTGTCTTTCAGAACTGAGGATTGACTTCAGAGTAGATCCTCTTGCCTATTTAAAATCACAAGTCACATAAAGTATCCATTTCAATTAGAAGAGTTGAGCACCAGGGTGTCTGCAGCATTGCAGAAAAGTGATGTTCAGGTTCACCACAGGAATATTGTTTGCACTCTCAGGGAATGCACCTTTACTCCAAAAATCAGTGGTGGGAACATTCCTAATGAAGTCACAAAGAAACATCTTTGACAGTCTGCATAGAACAAAAACATGGATTAGGAGGCCTGAAATATTTTATATCAATGGCATTCTGAAACCAAGGTTGTGCTACAGACTTCTGCAGACATAGCTATGTTGGTGAAAGGTGTGAAATTCATTTTTGTCAGTGTGTTGGAGGAGAGAAATGGCTAAAATTAATTAAAATTATAGAAGTGATTTTTTTTTTTTTAAACAAAGTACATCTTCAACAGAACTGATTGTCTGCAACATTTTCTACCATGCCATTTAAGTGCTCTGAAAATGGATGAGGCCTCATGGTTTTCACTCATGAATGTATTGTATCTTCTAACATCTCCCTTCAACATCTATAGGCTTGGAGGGAGGTGAGGAGACAAATGTATCAAAATGCCCTTGGAACTTTTGCTTGTACTCTACATGTTGTGATGTGGAATCCAAATACTATGGCATCTGTAGCCTTATAAAAGTTCTGAGTACTGTATTTTGCTCTCTTAATTCCAATTACTTTTTAGTTTATGAAGTTAAAGATTTGATTCCTTTTTCCCCGTGTGTACATTTTATTTTACTATGTCTGATCTTCCTGCTCATACCCTCCCTTGTGGCTTTTTGCAGTTTGTATTTGAGTACTGTAATGCCCCCTCTTTGAGGGCCAGTGAAGTAAATTCTACTGCGGGTGTAGGTTGGGGAAGGTCACTATGACAGAACAGACCCACAAATGTTTATCAATTCAGTCATTAAGAAATATCTTTGAAATTGTGAGTTCTCTTTTATTTTCTTGTTACATAAATTTAAGTAGTGATTTTACAGGTGGCATTGTATGAGGCAGATTTTCAGAAGCAGAACTTGAATCCTCTTCTTTCATTTTTAAGAAACATCTCAAATGCTTGATAAAATACTTTGACAGAAAACAAATAAAATTTCCTAGTATTTTACATGCTGCATATTTACTAACTACAGCATGCATTTAAAAGCCTCTTTTTTTTTCAGTTTTACCTTGGGATTTACCAGATGGGGTTTACGGCTAGCCCTCTCCTAGCTTTGATGATCAGCAATATGGGCTACATCTATGCCCAGGTTTACCAAGGAGATGTCTAGATAAAATGTTCTATGAAATAAGTAACAAGCAGTTATTTGAATCAAGACCCATTTTCTATTATTAATGCACACTCTAACTCACTGCACACCTCATTTCAGGCTGGGTTTTTTAATATAGACAGTTTGCTAATTATGGAATCCTAATATGTTTTGGTGCCACAAGTGCTTCAGTAATCTACTTTACTGTAAAAGGTGATTTTATCTTTCATTAAGAACTTCTAAATGCTTATATATCTTCTAAAATATTGGTGAATTTTTTTTTAGCATAGTGGTTTTTTCAAATGTTTTCACCACTAGAGGGCAGGGAAATACAGCATTGGCCAGCAAGTAAAAATTCCTTGCTCTGCAAAGAAGATAACTGTTTATTGCTGTTAGGATTCAGAGGCTCCTTCAACGTTGCTTTCAACAAGACTGTTTAGAAGGACTAAGTGTAACAGAATAGAGCTCCCAGAAAAAAGGTGAATCAGAACCAGATAACTACCTGAATTGCTTGCAAAAAGTCCTCTGCCATCCTGCATTTGAATATCAGGACTCACTTTGACCTGAGTGCTAAGTTAGCAACACTGAGCCCAGGTATTCTCTCAGGTGGGAGAGCTGAAGATGAGCTATGTGTTAGGTAGCTTAAATACTTATGAAAGTACACAAATTTTAATAAACATACTTTCATCGTGCTGGTGGGATTCTTGGTAAGTAATTGTCCTCCAAGTCTCTGCTTTGCAATCCAAAAGTCTTGTGATCATGATAGCTATTTTTGTGATGTGTTTTAAAATTATCTGAGAGAGTTTAAACCGTGTGCAAGATATCCCAACATCTGGGAATATGCAGATGTTTAAAATACAATTAAGCTGGTTTCTAACCACCTTGTAATTTAATTAAAATGTGGTATATAATTAAAATATGGTATGTGGAGCAGTGTGTGGTGTGCAGCACCTGAGGGTTAAACTCAGCTTCTTGGTCAAATTTGTCTGAAGGTTGATGCACTGTAATTAAAGCATCTGTAAGTTATAATCTGGATAATTAAATTCTAAGACAACTTCTTTTGAGTGCATACAGTGGAAACAAAATGTATGAAATGGAGGATAGTTGTATAGTACATATTTTGCCACTCAGAAGATCTTTCTAACATAACCCAATAAAATTTATTCTCTACTGAAAACAACCACAGGTCACAAAACTTTGTTGCAGACAGCTCAGATAGGTTTACCAGGTTCCTTAACTCTTCAGAGATATGCACAGTGTACAGGGCTTTAGGCGGCATCCCTGCTTTCAAGGGTCCTGTATGATTTGTTCTATATTTGTCTTTTTCTTTTCTGCTTTCTTCTATGGAGTAAAACCCTGCTCAGAAAAAAAATATTTTCCCCTCCCAACAAGTCATTAATTGCTATCTGACTTCTTAGCAAAGGAATACTAGAAGCCAGTTAATCCTGTTTTAGAAGCAGCCCTGTAATTGAAAGATAGAAAAAGAATTCCTCAAATTATATGTAAAGTAAAAGAGAATAAGAAGAAAATCACATCTTTCCAAAAAGCTGGATTTTTATATATTCAGAACAGATTTTGACTTCCTTAGAGTTTGCTAAAAGCATTAGATGAAAGAAACCCCACTTTATTTAAAAAACATCTGTGTAAAGAATTCCTCCTTGAAACAGTCACCTTTCATTGCCTGCTGCCATACACATCAACATCTTTGCTTCAGCTCAGGCTGAGGCAAAGAAAAACAAAATGAGAACAGACATAGGCCTGCTGTGAATGAATGACCTGAACCCTGTTTATTCCACACTTCTATTATGGAATCATTTAGGTTGGAAAAGACCTCTGAGATCATCAAGTCCAACCATTAACCCAGCACTGCCAAGTCCACCACTAACTATGTCCCTAAGCACCACATTTACATCTCTTTTAAATACTTCCAGGGATGGGGACTTAAACACTTCCCGGGGCAGCCTGTTCCACTCTTTCAGTGAAGAATTTTTTCCTAATATAAACTGTAAACTTTCTCCTTGGCACAGGCTGTTTGAAAAGGGTGAGGGGGAAGCTGAACGGCCCAAACGTTTGCGTGTGGAGCACTACCTACAGCCAGAGCACCACCTGTAGTCCTATCACTTACAGCCCTGGCTCTCTGTGCTCTGGGGAAGAAAGGGTCACTTCCACCTACCGCAGCTGTGGGGAAAGGCTTGTTCCCACCTACTGGGTCCGGTCAGTTGCACTGACACCAGCTCTGCTCCTGAAGCACAGCCACAGGAAAGCAGTAGCTCTGTGCCCTGTGTGCTAACGCTTCTGCAAACAAAGCAAAGGAGCATGACAATGAGGCTATTTGGGAAGGGATGCAACAGTCTTTCTGGCTTTCTTGCAGTCTGAGCCTGTGGATAAGGAGATGGACCCAGAGAAAGCTGATCATGTGCTCTGTGCTGTGCTTGTCAAAGGGGTGTGTTGACTGCAGGCACCATTTGAGTGATTGGCATCCCACTCACAGAGTGCATGTTAGTTTATGCTTCAGTTTTCTCATTAGTGTTATATTCTTTGTCCTTCTTGTGGGCTGATGTCTCTAGAAGATAAATCCTCTAATTCTCTGTACTGCAGCTGATGAACGGATCCATGTGCACGGTGAGTGATGGTAGTGGGAAAATGTTCTTTCCTGAGCACACACAAAAACTGTGTGGGATACTAGTGGATCATCAGCTCTCAGACACAGCTCTTCTATGACCTTTTTGTGAAGTGGGCAGTTTAGTTATGACCCAGACTGGTTGAGACAATTATGCAGAGACATCATACCTTCTGTCTGTCTTGAACGGAATGCTGTATTGACTAGATATTTGAACAGATGTCAGAGGAAGTCTTTAGCTTGAGGCCACGCTTTTAAAAGAAATACTGATAATATCAGGAAAGTTTCAAAAAAGTAGGAGAGTGGTGATGTGATGGTGATGTTTAAAATGCACAGGAAGACTGACCTTAGGAATCCTAAACTAGCTACATTACCAGTCAAACAAAACGGATATTCTCCTTCGTAATTACTAGTTTGGGATTGTTGGATTACAATCTACCTCGGGCCTTGAAAGCATTAATATAACACAGAATGAATTCTAATTTTAGAGGAAAATACTCCACAGAATCAGCAAAATGTATATGAAATGGATTAAGAATAGACTAACTGGCATATTATGAATAAGGCAGGCTTTAGTGAGCAGATGTTATTTTAAGACCTGTTGATCTGCCTTAGATCTAGCACAATTGACATTGTCTTTGTGACTTGCAGCAAAAAGTTATGGCTGAACACATTTGCTCCAAGGACTGAAGAAAACTAAGTAATCATCAAATAATGATCAGTGACTTTGGATTTCCTTATAAGCTGGATTCTTTCTACAAAGGCAGGGCATTCACATGTTGGAGCGCAAAAGGCAAGCTGTCAAGTTGGGAACATATCCTGGAAATTATGACTGTGAGCATGGACTACTGACAGTGTCCTTTTAGCTTGTCATTACCTGCCAGAACGACAATCTAGAGAAAGAATTACATAATGGTTGGATTTATGCACAGAGAGAAAGAGTAGCAGAGGGCTAGAAAGCTGTTCTGATACATTTTCAAAGGACTTTGAGAAACAGGAGAGTCACAGACAAACAATTTTACAATCACAGAAGACAATTTACAGAGAGTTGCTTAAAAAGCCTTGATTAAAAATGTACCTCACAAGTATGCAGGATTCTTGGGCAGAACGGGGGGGATAATGAATGATTCACTAATACATTAATAAATACCAGTGTCTGTCAGCAGAATCTGGATAGATAACGACAAACAGGGAATAAGCCACTATTTTGGACTCAGATTGGAACAAACTAATGAAGAAGACTTCTGTAGACTTCTCTCTTAGCTTGGTTGGCTCAAGCTTGGATGCCTTTCTGGTCTAATACAGAAATAAGAGGATGAAATCCAAGGTCTTTTGGTATCTTGCAGGTCAGATTAGATGATGTAATGGTCCCTATTGACATACAACTCTATGAGTCTCCAAAAAGGCTGATATCCAACATGGTCGAGCAGTTCAGTGTAGACAAGACACTCTGGACTGAAGCACACACCGGGAACCAGTGTTTTTAAGCTGTTTTGCAGGATTTTTTCATTATAAAATAAAATTCACTGGTGCCGTACAGGAGAAAAGCCAAACTGGCCTTAAAGTAGGAATGACCTTCTTGGACCGTTTGTCCTTGGCAAGCTTAATGCTTAAATAACAAGTAAGGTGTTTTCTAGTCAGGGAGCAATTGAAAGCTACTGATGCTTTTCTGAAATAGTCTTTATTTAATTTTTCCAACTTACTGTACTTTTTTCAGTCAAGTTCCTGAGCATATGAAAAAACAATTATGCCATATTTCTCATGCTAATACAAAATGTTCACGATTAAAACAGTGTATATTTTGTTCTCCATTCATAAAAATCTACTCCTTCCCCATGATTGATTTTGCAGATTAGCAGAAATATCTGAAGTTTTGGTTATAAACAAATTTCTCATTTCTTTCTTGCTCTCTCTTTTATATTAATATATGAATTTTAATAATCTAGTGTAGAAAAATATTGAATCTTTTTTTTTAAAGGGGTGTCCTATAGCTGTGGATATGTGACTTTCTATGAGCTCTAGATCCTGTTACGTTCTTTACCTTTTTAAAATTCTTTTGGCTGTAGCTGTAAGGGGCTGCTCAAGAGTGCAACATACTGACTTTATAAAAAGCAGTTCTTAGTTTTTACAAGATACAGTCAGGTCTGCTGAATACCCAAATTCTGAGGGCCTAGAACTTTCTTAGTATGATTTTTTTGTGGAATGCAATTTTTTTTCAGTGGTTATAAGTCTAAATCCTCCATTTATTTTCAGTGTAAGTACTAGACTTATGTGTGTAAATAGAGAAATTGACATAACCTTTCCGCCTTTCAACCATCTGCAGATATAAAATGTAAGCACAGTTAGAGCTTTATGTATTGTGCTGGTATAAAGACATTGTACAAAGGGACTCCATATTTCTTAAGCTAATCCAGTTCTTATACTAATCCATATTTGCCCAGATTTGTGACTTTGCTTAGGAATCTAACTTTATGTGGATAAAATAATTCCCTAGCTTTCTTTCAGGCCCTGACTCCTCTAACCAGAATTTCTTTCTGTAAGTTTCATGCAGTATATTCCTTAAGCAAATCTGAGTGCACAGACAGAAACACAGACTGATGTCAGAGAGCCATTATGGTCTGTCTGACACGGCTGAGCCATTTCACATGACTGCAAGTATCTGGTAGGTTACTGTTGCAGACCCCAAACAATCCTCAAATTTAATGCTTGCAGATTTTAATGTCTGATTCTTTTCAGGCACATGACTGCATAAACAGTTGTCAGAGGCCAGGAGCTTTTGCACCTCCATTTGATGTTAATGTGGCGAAGCAAACTTCACGTAGTTTCAAAACAAGCCTCCAGTTTCACGCTGTTTACAGTAGGGATGTTTGCATATGCTGATTCTTCCACTTTTAGAAGCAGAAGTTTCTATCACAGCAATGATGCTATGAAGCAAAATTTACACGTAAATCTCAGACAATGATTTCGTTGTCTGGGGGATCATCTCAATGGTGTGATTGATTTAAACATTGTCCTGAAACAAGGCTTGGTGAGAAAATAATGCTCCCACACACACATGAGGTTTCTCTATTCCAGCCAGTGTTTTTCCAGGTGCTTTGCTGTTTATTAACACTACTGAGCTGTAGCTCTCAAACCCTTGTGTTGTTTTGTTTTGGGGGTTTTTTTCCCTCCCAAGAATTCCTCAGAGGAACATGTCTTTACAGCCTGACAAGCATATAGGTACATTCTGCAAGGATTCATGAAGACTGGCAGTGGGTACAAGGAGGAGAGAGGTGGTCATCAGTCTCTCAGTAAAGCTAGTGTGGACAGATAAATGATGAGGCCTCTGTGCCTTATGAATATAACCTTAGCTGGATGTAGTGTCTTTTCCCTGCTTTTGAGGAGGTTAGACCTTGAATGGCTCCCATTGCATGTTCTATGACACTAGTACTCTTTCTTTGAGGTCTTGTTTTTAAGTATCATGAGCATGGTGTCCCTTATTTTGCTCCGCCTCATGCTGGTGCAATATGTTGTACATAATTTACCTGTCACATAAGATTATATGAAAAAAGAGCAAAGATAAATGAGAGGCTGGGGAGAAGGGGCAGTAATTGAGCAACATTTGTTTTTCCTGCCTCCATCCTATCAAGGGATGTGTTTTCCTCCCTGTTAGACATATTTTACTTTTCTCCATACGGTAGAATTTATGTTCACCCGTTGAGAAAAATACATATATGACCTAGGGATATATCTGGCAGCAAGTCAGGAATAATTTAGTCATGAGATCATATGTGAAGGGAAGTACATTGCTGCTGGAAAATGTTCTGTTAGCATTATGGAAACACTGGGACATTTGTATTAAAATACACGTTATTGACATAATACAAAATACTTAATATGTTAGTGAGCATAAGGATGAGAAATAACCAAAATTAGGAAGTGACAAGTTACCAAGAGCCAATGATGAAGTCGTACTTGGACTAAGGCTAAAAATTGCTCTGACAGAACATTTCATTTACATGAGTGCAGAATTAATCACTGCCCTTAGCTAATGCACTTACCAGACTTTGTGACAATATGGATAAACCTAGATTCCTTTGTGTGTTTTTTCTTCCTTGCATTTACGTGGAAAAATGTATTATGTCACCCTAAACCCTCAGCTCAGCTAGTCTGCCATGCCAAAGAGCTTACAGAAAGAACATTCGTCTCACATCCTCCAGGAAGTTATCTACCAAATTTTTTCAGATTCCTTACTGATGAAAGTAGCATACTAGTTACTTGGTAGTTTATTGTCCGTAACTTCAGAAATACTATGAGAAATACTGATAGAGATAAAAGATAAGGAACCTAAAATGGGAATTAAGGTAACATGTTCTTTAAAACAGTCATGTGAAATGGCAAGGCAGTAGAATATACCGTGGTGTAAGGCTATTTTACAAGAGGAACATTACATGCAGTCTGCATTATCCTGTGTGGGAATATGAATTCTAAATATATCATGCTATACACTTCTCTATGAAAAATATCTTTGCATTCTTAGAGTAAATTTGGCCAAAACCCCATATATAAAGTTGTATACAGACTGTCTCTCCTAGGAAAAATCAGTGACCAATGCATGCACCACTTGGTGGATCTGCAGCATGAGAGAGTTGGGGCTATAACCTCACAAGATACCTGAGAGTTGGTTTTTTTTAACTTCAAACTAACTTCAGACTGCTACCAGACACTGAAAGCTGGAACTGCTGGAATACACCAGGTGTGGTCCTTCAGTTTATCTTTCAGTTTAATTACACTTGAAAGAAATCAAGAAATCCAGTTTGTACATGCCAGTTCCACTAACACCTTCACACAAAATGGTGCACTGTGTATAGGAAAGTGCAACGGGAACTGCTTCAGAAGAGTAGATATATCCATTAAAAGGACAACCGCGATTTGATCTACTGATGACTACAACACAGGGGAATGTAGTGCTTGCAAGTAGCAAACCCCTACATCCTATAATGTGCAGGAGACATTTCTTAATCAATGCCCTGCTTTATGGTTTCAGAACTACAACATGCTTACAACTTCTCATGAGTTCACTTACTGGATAGGAGCTATGTGGGAAAAAAATACATGTTAAGGATTACAATCTTATGCTGTCAATTTTTCTGTGAGTAACAGAATTGCTTTTTGTAATGCTAATTAAAACAAGGCGCCTCAGTAAAATGCATGTCTCTTAAATATATTAGTTCAGAAGTATCTAAAAACAAGCTAAATGCTGAGCTATCCAGCTTCAGGCCAAAACTTACGACAGGTGCACTTAGGTGGAACTTGATGAACTCCAGCTTGTCCCTGGAGTGCTCAGGCTGCTGCACGCCCACCTTGGAGGCTGATGGTTTTCTTGTGTTGGTGGTGGGCTCTGGTGAGGCTCAGTTTAGCCAGTTACAAATCTGCTGAATATCACAGCCTTTAGTTCAAAACACACTCAAGTTTGCAGCCTTGGATTGTGGGATGGGCAGGATTTTTTGGGGCTGACCTGCACTGGGCAGGTGGGTATGTGCCTGGCACAGGCAGGCCCAGCCATTGGGTCAGGGGTCCTCAAAATTGCCAACAAAAACTTAGTTGGCAAACACAGTGCTGTTAATAGATTTGAGGTTTTTTTCCTCTAAACAAACGCTCTGTTGTGGTTGCTTCAAGTCTTAACATGCTTTATGATGCTCCTGCCCTCCCTCGTTCCCAGAAGGATATATATCGATGATAAAGTATTTCCTGCATACACAATATTTGTAAATAGTCTTGTGATCCTTTAGAGGGTAAAAAGATATTTGAATGACAGCTGTTCTAACTCATCTGTAATTTACTTCTTAGAAGGAAACCCATTGTCCTAATCAGTTTGATGCTGTTGTACAAAAAAAAAAGTTATCAAAATCAAGGTTGATTACATAATTAATATTGATTACCTAAGGAGAATTAAAAGTCTCTGTTATTAAATAAGTAGATAAACACTTCAAATGCATTATTTGAACTTACAGACAGTGTTTTTGTGCAGTCCTCTACAGTTTTTTAAATTTAAATTTCTTTAATTCATTATTTCAACACCAGAGTTTTCATTAAGGTCTTAAAAATACACATATAAAATGAGAAGTAGTTCTAAAGACATCTCAAGTTTACAGTAAGTTATTTATTATGCAGAATCTCTGTGCAACTATATGAAAACACAAGTTACACAAGACACTGGTTGTGGTTTCTTTGCAAGAGATCTGAACACAATGAAAGTGGTAGATAGGTAATTTTAATATTTATTTAGAACTGAATATGCTTATATCTGAGTAACATTTGTCCATAGGTAAAATGTAGTTGAAGGTTTAAAGGAAAATACTTTTTGTTCAGGATCAGGATGATGAGGCTGATGAAACCTTACTGTGGTTTCTCAAGGAAGTCTTGGGCTGACAGAACCTGGTCCTCAGGGGTGACTTCAATTACCCATACACTTGTTGGGAAAACAACACAGCGGTGCACAAGTCATCCATCAGGTTCTTGGAACCTGCTGAGGACTGACTCCTGCTACAGATGCTGGATGTACTGAAAAGGAACAATGAATTGCCCAATTTACTGCTCATGAACCGAGAAGACTTGACAGCATAACCACCAGTGTAACCCTTGAACAAACCAATCACAGTACTGGAGAGTTTAAGATCCTGCTGAGCACTCTGAAGACCAGTTGTAGGGCAAAGACAAGTGATTTCAGAAGAGCCAGCTGCAATATCCTTAGACCCAAGATGTGTGAGGCACCATGAGCAATAACCATGATGAGATCTTTCCTCTTTCTGTCTACAAATTGACAGAAAATTATATTTGATAGGAGGTAGATTCATTATTAAATCATCTGAATTTCTAGAACTTGGAGTGAAGGTAATGAAACAAAGAGTGGCATCACTCATAAATCCTTCCTATATACATATCAGGTAGGTAAACATAGAAAAAGAATTCCTGATTTAAGGAGAGTGATGTCCCAGGACCAAAGAGTTAAAAAATGGCTTTAGGAGAGTAGCTTCTAGAACAACCTTCATACAATAAGGAGAACATTATCAGCGCCATTTTTCCTCTTTCCTTTTTGTCTCCACAGCAAAGTAAAAAGATGGGCCCTTATTCCAGGAAGCATACAAAGAGGAACTAATTGATTTCCTTGTAGAAATTGCCCTCTCTCTCTGCTGTCACTTTTCCTCTGTTTGGAAGAGAGTGTTGCTGTTGGAGAAGAGTTGCTGCTGGGAAACAATGAGTTCTAAAGGCCTGTGCCTTGGCCTGGAGAGTGTGACTTGGTCTCAAGACAAACAAGAGGAAGCTTCCCTGTGTGCAGAGAGATTATTGCAGATGGACAGTATGTGCTACTTAAAGAAGGTTACAATTGCTCATTGCAGTATTGGAGCAAATTAGGAACCTCTTGTGGCTGAGGAAAAATTATTCTCAAAAGAGAAATGCTGTAGTTTTGAGAAATGATACAATTACAGTTTGTCTTTCCCTGCTGTTTTATGTGCTTTAGCACTGTCTCATGCCAGTGAAACTAAAGCATGAGATGAGTGAGAGGAATCATTATTCTTCTTTGTTTTAAATGTACCCTGTGAATGCTGTATCTGTGATGACCTGTGAAGTATATAGAACTTAGATAAGCAATAAAGGAGGTTTACATTGTAATAAAATAACATTTTAATATTATAATGATGACTATTAATGAATTATGAATATTAATACAGTGAAGATTAATGTAAGTACAATTATAGATGGGATAAAAGAAGGCCTATGGTTACTACTACTCATGTAAAACGAGAACACAATCCAATTGCAACCTTGGCCCACCTTTGAGGCTGATAAAAACCTGATGTAGCAACTGATGCAGAGGTGGCATCAGCCGCAGTTACAGATGATCTATTACAGTGAAAAGGGGAGAGAATAGATCAGATAAATGATTCTGCAAGTTTCAGTCTGAAGGAGGGGCACTAAATCTACACCTCCCAAAGATAACTTTTGATCTAGAAATTGAAGTTTCAAGTCTGTTGAGCAGAAAGGAGATGTTGCCCTGTAAGCTGTTTTTGCAGGTTTAACAGCTGGGGCATTTCTTAAATATCCTAAGTGAAAGGTATAGAGCCAAAAATGGGACTTTAATAAATAAATCTAACTCTCTCAAAGAGAAGTTATATTCTTTTTCTAGGTTGTTTCCAACTTTATAGTGAGAGTTTAACCTTGTGTTTATAAATACATTGTATCTTCTTTATCCATGCACTTACTTGATAAAACAGTGCCCAGGCAAAGGTGAGGAATTAGGTGATTTTGCCTATTTGGAGGGAAAAGATCCAATATACAAGAGTGTATTCCTTCAGACCCCGTGGATCTCACACACTGACGTGTGTGATTGTCTAGGGGCTATGGCCCATTCCCTGCTAAGCCTGGGGAGTCTAGCTACTGGTTTTGCCAAGTCCTGGAAAGGCACCTCCTCGGTGAGGCCCAAATCAATCCTGCTCTTGGAAGACACAGGTGGCAGTGAGACAGCTCACTCTGGGCAGGCTCCTTGCCTATCACACCTGTCTAGCAGCTGTTATTGCTGGACTCTGCACTGGATTTAGTTTCTCCAACTTACAAATTGGATGTCTTACAGGTGTTCCAAGGCAGCTGAGGACTTTGAGTATCAAAGCTGTGTGCCAATGAATACTATAGAGTGAAAGAGTGATTATTTTTCCCCCTAAGAATTAAAAGGCTATTTTACCACTGCTAATTTAAAGGAATTTTACTTCAAAATCCATCCCTTGGAGACAGACTTTAAGGCCACATATTTGCAAACTGGCACTAAGGAGAAAGAGACGTATTTGTTTTTTATCTGAGCTCTGCTCGGAAAAAAATAGAGATTTTGATAATTATGTATTTACTGGAAAGCTTGTATTTTATGTGTGCACAATTTCATGGCATTTCCCACAGAGATCATAATAACTGCTTTGTTGGTTGTAGACTTTGACTTTCAACTTTGATCAGAGCAATTCTGAATAAGAAATAAGCATTTTTCACTCCATTTGATTCTTCTGAGGTTCTGTGAATAAAAAAAAAAGACAACATTTCAAACTGTTTTTAAAGAAAAGATATGCAACCTATGAGACTGGAAATGTCTGTATGGTTTTTATCATCTCATGACATGTAGCATTATTTTAAAGAATAATACACTCTTCACTGTAATATATTGTGGGTAACCTGGTTGCTACCTGAATTCATAAGTCTATTTGACTTTGGTTTGGTTTCCGGTCTAATGCACTAGCAATGAAATAGTTACTTTAGCATTTCCTCTTGCAGCTTTCCATTACAATATAAGTGAAATCCAGATGTATTTGTTTTCTTCCAAAAAGTTACCTTGGGATCACAGCTAATGAATCTGAATATGTTGGATCAGATCCCAGTCCAGCTCTCTGAGAAACCCAAATACCATTACCACAAAAAAACTAAACCCAAAATACACTAAAAATGCTTTATATACCAAATAATTATGCTTATTGATCATATCAAAACCTATTGTTTTTGCTTGACAAGAGGAGTCAACACAGCTGAGACAGTGGAATAAAAAAATTTACTGTAGGTGTAGTCTTTAAACTATTTTTTTCTCTCTTTACTTGTAAGAAATAGTTCAGAAAAAATAGGCTCTCTGGGACTGAAGGTTTTGTAAGTTGAATTTTATCCCTTTATACCCCAGAAAGTTTTTTCTCCTCACTAAGTTCTAGTTCAGACATCTGAAAAGAGATCCTTACAATGGAAAAAGTAACTAAATCCTAGCTGGGTTATGACACTCCTAGTGTAGTATTATATTAAAATTGGTTTTGGACAACATAGCAATTTAAAACAGAGCTGCTGGAGGTAAAGCTAGAGATAATTATACAGAGGTGACAACATACTTACTTCAGAAGCAAATTGTACAAAAGTAATACCAAACTTACTTCAGCTCCTTTTTCCTCCACCAGAACAGAGGATCTTCTCTTGTCTCCATTACTGAATTTTTGTTCCTGCAGTTTTGATCATGATGAATGATCCTGCTGCTGGTGCTGTAGTACTAAGGACCTTTTCCAAAGAGCTGCTGAAGAGTCATCTGCTTGCAGTTAGGAGAGGTGAAACCTCAGAACGTGATTAAACTCCAGCACGTACAGAGCACAGAGCACTGACCCGTTCCTCTGCCTCCCTTCCAATATCCTCATGTTTCCAAAGTGTCCAGAGACTGGCTTTTCCAAGTAATATTTTCCAGAGCAGAAACAATAAATCAATGAAAAAGGCATACCAAACATCTTCAGCAGTTTTGGAGTATACTATATCCTTTATTAATGATAGCAAGTGGCTCATGCTCAGCATCTCAGTATCTTATAAAATAAAAGCTGCAATTTATTTAATACCACATTAGATAAAGTTGCACATTGTGCAACTGTCAAATCAACTTCTTTGTCTTCCAATTCCATTACCCTGTTTCCCACCTTCCTAGAGGAAACTGCAGGATTTTACATCTTACTATAAAATGTATTAAAGTCCCTAGAGATTTATTATTATCACTTCCAGTAAGATAGAAATGATATTACACTATTTAGTGTATCCTCTTGGAAATCAGAAGCCAAAGACCACACCTCTACCAAGTGTAAATGATCACGTGCTATTGAAATTTAGAGATCCAAAGGCCTATTCTACCTGCAAGTCCAAAAAGGTACATAAAAACTAACAAATTTCTTCTTTATAAGTTTTATTCTCAGAGCCAAATTACACTATTTTTCCACTTCTGGCATTGAAGGAATGGTAAGGTGAGTGTGTGAGGGTCCCAGAAAAAGAATAGTTTACAGTATTTCACACAGGAGTAGAAGGCAGTGGCAAAAATGCAGTGAAACAGGTTTGCTTTGACCAGCTAACTTTCACAATGTTGCCCAACACTCCAGTGTTACTTTTTTGACTTACAAAAGTGAAGTTGAACAAGGAGACATCAATTTTCAATAAATCTATTTTGGGATGAACACAGTTTTAAATGTATTTATCGTACATACTGAATAAAGATTTAACATTTTTGACAGGTGACAAATGTGAGGGTAAAGAGGAAAAAAATGGTGGTAAGAAGAAGAGGGGGAGTCTTTCCTGTTTCAGAAAATTTTGAGATATTTTTTCATTCCCTGTGCAGAATAGGAAGGAGTCTTTGTTTTTTTTTTAATATTATTTTTTTCTTTGATTATATTCAGTTTGAGTTCTGTGTGTGTTATTTTAAAATTAAGTAACATTATATGCAAGCTTCTGTCTTTCACATTGGAATTCTTCACAAACAAGATTAAAATTCCAGAGAGAAATGATTATCTGATACTGAAGAAAATAATGTGGTTTTGACTCTTTCCTCCTACTTCCTTTGGATGACTTCAAATTACTCTGTCAATATCTTGCACTCCTTTCTGGAGAGCAGAGAACATGAATGCAATATGATGAATACTATATAAAATTTTGTTGACTATAAGGCTTTTGGATCAAACACTGTATTTTGTGCTTTGGTCATACCCAGAATATTGCTTGGAAATTTCTTAATTAAAGAGGAAGAAAGAATAGACAGTACATAAATTAGAAGCAGAGAATGAATAGTAAACATCCCTTAACAATTTATGGAATGCAGAAAAACTCAAAGCTTGGAGATTTTTAAAGTAATTTTCTTTCTGCTTTCTAAGTATCCTTGGATTGAGATGTGTGAAAAATTAGGTCAAACAGAAAATTGTTTGGGGAAGTTATAAGCCAGAAAGCAGAGAGGAGATTCTGAGATTCAGCCTCAGTACAGATAACTACCATCCAGTGTGCATAACTGCACACAAATAAACACCTTTAAAAAGTAATGTAGCAAAATTATTTGTTTATATTCATAACTATTTCTTGGATTTGTCAGCCAGGCAGTCCCTTCAAGTCTGACCTAAGCAGACCCACCACAACTGCAGGAGTCCAGTGTCTCACAATGGGATTTTGGAGTTACATAAAAAGAGCCTTCTGAGTTTTGGAAGATGAAAAAACATGTTCTGCTTTTAAAAACTTTTCCTTGTCGACTTTGTGGTATGAGGGCAAAATGAGAAGCAGAAGGTTTTGCAAGAAACTGAGGCAGTACTTGAGCATTTGCAAAGGAGTTTGAGACTTAGGATTTCTGGTGACCTTGCCTGTTGTTATCTCAGTCAGCCAGAAAGACTCAAACAACAGGCATAGCCTGTGGAAAAATAAAGTACTTTTCATGCATGGTGGTCTCAGTAACATCCTTAATGAAAGATGGTCTTAACTCAGAATTGAAAGATAATTGCACATATAACCAAGCTACTCAATGCTCCTGTCTAAGAATAAAATGCAAGGAGCTAGGTGGGACAGCCTGCCTTTAAACTATATCAGACACAAAGATTTTATAATCTGGGAGTTGTGTTTGTGTTTGTGGGCATGATTCAAAATTTTCCTTACTATCTGGCCTGTTTCCACTCCAGTGTCATTATATGATTAGAGTAAAAATAGTCTTTAGGGCAGAGCCCATGTTGAGGTGCTTACTGTATTAACACACTTGGCATGCCTGCAGACCAAGGTAAAGATATTGGAATTACAGAAATCAAATTTTCTGATGTTTCCATGGTCAAGGCTGTGAGAACTGCCATTCAAAAGCTTGGTATGGATGAAAAAAAAAAGACATTTCTTTCTATTCTGAATCAAAAATCTTACAGGAAATCCTTCAGATTTTGATACTCTTGGCACTAAATTGGTTCACAAGTGGGTTGGATTTTCATTAGAAAAAACCATGAGATTTTTGTATAGCTTAGGATCCATTTAAAAATATTTGGGGCCTAATACCTTGAGGTTTTGAAATCAGTGAGAGTAGAGAATGCTTGGTATCCCTGGAATTATGCAGTGCCTCAAAAAATTATTTAAGGTACAGTGTTTCTTTGTTATATTCTACATGAAAAGCATTAATTTTCAGTAGGGTCCCTTTCTAAGGAACGGGATCATGGCATGTGCTTGTGTTTAATATAAATACAGAAGGTATCCAGGTTTTAGGTTGGTTTTGTGTATAAGTGCTTGTTAATTTCTGAGTACTCTGATCAGAGAAATTAATTTCTATCCAAGACTCTACTGAAAGCAAAACAAAACCAGCCAGATTTTATGCTTTTAAAAGTTTATCTGAAACTTCAAAATTCTTGAAAGCCAGCTCTACTCCCATCAACCTTCATGAGCTTCTCCTTCTCCATTTTAAAGAAATGTGATCACTATCTGCATTCCTTTGTATTTAAACACAGCACTTCCAGGAGGGAAAAAGTACTTTGTGGAGAGTTTTATTTACATGGGAAACACTTCTAGCTGACAGCCATAGTTTAATGACTGGCAAAAAGCCCTACAAAGACTTGCTTCCTATAATGCCAAATTGCACTGCTTTCCAGAAAAAAATTATTTTCCTCCTTGTGAGACCTGACATTAGTACAAGTCAGTGTCAAGGATGGATTTCAGTGCTACGATGACAGATTTGGAGCCCACAATGTGGTTTACATGTCAAATAACATTATGCAGACATTCTGCACTTTTCACAGCAATCATTCACAAAACTCAGGAACATCAATAGATTTATAGCCTGCAGAGTGTGAAAATGTTTTGACAAGCAGTGTCATGCTAGATTGCTTACCCTTAATAATGCTTTTCCACATTTGTGTCACAAACAAAACCAGCTCAGGGCAAACCAAAATATTACAACTGCTGCTGGCCCTCCATGTAGAAGGGCAAACAGAAGGCATCAGACCCTCTAGCTGCCTTCATTCGCAAAGCAGTCAGTCTTAATGAAAGATTATTAAAGAACCCCCAGAGAATGGGACAAGGACTTAAAAACCCTGATGCTTCTGCAGCGAAAATAATTTGTCATGCTTAGTCTGGTGGTTTGCTCTTTTAAATTTTGGGGGCAAAATTAAAATTTCTGGCACCAGGTGATTTATTTATTTCCTATTAAAGGAAAAAGGTGTCAGTAGAAATGCAAAGTTACACTGTTCTTTTTCAGGACATACACATCTGCTTTTAGGTATTTTGGTCATAAAATCATTCAGGTTGGAAAACACCCTTCAGATCCTTGAGTCCAACTGTTAACTGAACAGTACCAAGTCCATCACTAAGCCATAACATGGATAGCACACTCTGGAGGCTGAAACAGAGTACTTCCCGGGTTAGGTGGGTCTCATTGATCTGACTTTCTTCCCCCTCCCAGTCTCTCCCATGCAATCATCCATGGCCCTCAAGTCAGTCCTGTCACTCCTCATCCTCTGTAACAGTCACCTGGCCACACAGCTGGACCAGGTCCCACTTTCCACGTCAGAAGCCTCAGGCAGGTGAGGTTGGTTAGTGGCACTTTAGATGGCAACCAGCAGAGACTTCCTCTGTCTTTTATAGAGCATCTTTCGCTTCCTTAGGGACATATTAACCCTAAGATTTCATAGTCTAATTTTGTGACAAGAGTGCATAGTTAAGTTACAAAATAATCACTGCTCTTTTAGGTGTATAGCAATGTGAGATGCTATCCTCATCTGGATGATTTTGGGGAACTGGAGAGATTCTTGTGGAGACCATGCTTGCCATTTCCTTCTGCCCGCATTGGAATTGTTCTTTTCCTGCCAGTCATCCCACTGGCATAGAAGGGCAATATGAATATCCTCGGGGTATCTCTACCTTTCTTTGCTGAAACATTATTAAACAGCTCCTCAGCCAGCAGCTAACTCTTTCTAAAACATTAGATGACTAGTTTGGTTGATGATCTTAAAAAGAACTTTTTCCCCATCTCTGTTTTTTTTCTTCTAATGCTCAGACACAGACTTCCTGTACTGCAAGGGACCACATTCATCCAAAATCTTGGATTTGCTAAGCAGAGACTTCATTTTCCTAAGAGAAAGTGCACAACGCCACAGTTAATTCTTGCTGCCTATTGCAAAGATTCAGGGGTAGATTAAGAAGTTGTACCGAACATGGGTACAGAACACAAAAGTGCACAAATGACATGAGATTATATTGTGCAGAAAAGATATTTAATGTTGTTAACACATTAAAGACACTCCAGCATGCATTCATGACCATTTCCTACTTGTCAGCAGCTTCTGCAAACAATTAGGAGGCCAGTTTCAGAGTGGAGCTGAGAGAGCCGTGCTGTCTGAGAGCTGTGTGGCACTATTCTGGTGAAATCAGAGACACTTTGCCACATACTCAGCTTCAGCAATATCAGTGTTTTTCTACATACTACTGAAACTGCAGACAGCAGGCGTGATGCTACCATTTTCAGCGTCCTGCTTTTGAAGCTAAAATAATATTTAAACGTGCATTTTATTTCCAAATCATAACTTTTTAAAAAAAACCTTGGAAACATTACTGAAGATCAGTAGGTTTTCTAGAGACACGGTGGATGCCCCATCTCTGGAAGTATTCAAGGCCAGGTTGGATGGGGTCCTGAGCAACCTGATCTAGTGGAGGATGTCCTGGTCCTTGGAAGGGGAGTTTAGATGAGATGATCTTTAAAGGTCAAAAATAAACTGTTATATGATTCTATGACTTATTATGATTAATTGATGTGTGTCAGGAGCTATGACAGTATATTTGTAATTATTCTCGGGACAGTTTACTGTATTCCTTTACTCATCATTTTGCCCAACCTTAAAATATCATTTAATCCTCTATCCCAGCTTGCAGGTGGAGGGGTAGTAAAGCACTCATGCAGAGTTGTAACTTCATAAAACAATTTTATCTGAATGAGATTGTTCTTGGATCAGCACTAGACTTCACAACAAACATGAAGAAGGCCAGATGAAAAAACATACCCTCTAAAAATTGACTTATACAAGAGTCTTATTTAGCAGTGACAAAAATCTTTTTTTTTTCCTTTTTTTTTTTTTTGTGTGCAAGAGAAAACAGTTGTGGAAAGGGCAAAAATTGTGTGTGAGAGGTTTTCTGTATGAATGAAGGATTTATTTCCATATCAAGATGGGATTAATTTTAAAGGAAATTTACCTAATTTCCTGCATTATCCAGTACCTCATAACATGCCAAGTATACAATATTTGTGTGGATAGTTTGTGTGAGCAGACAGACACTTATAAACAGGCTGACCTTCTGCTATACCAGACCGTTCAGGTACAACAGTCCTGGGAGAGCCTAAGCCCCAGCCTACCCACAGAAAATACATATCATTTAACTGAAATATCACACATGGCTTACCTGACTCTACTGTCCCTCTTAGGCCAGATATTCCTCCAAGACAATGACTCCAGGAGAGAAAGAGTGGTTCCACTAGCTATGAAGTAGTCTGCTCCGCCAGGAGGGACACATCTGATGGTCTCATTTTCTTGCTCCATTTTGAGACTTCCAAGAGTGTACACATGTCACACGGGCTGGAGATTTCTCTGGCAGCCAAATAGATTTGCCTTTCCCTAACTTTATTTGTTTTGGGGGGGGTGGAGAATGAGTAGGACTATAAATCAGTCCCTTCCCAGCCAGCTCATTTCGTTTATTCTTGGCCCCATCTGGGCCCCATTATTTGAAGAGCACCAGGGCTGCAGTCAGTAAAGCGTGGGGCACTGCAGAGCTCCTTACCACTTAGCTTCAAAACAAATGCTGTTGGGGGAAATTAGGTCATAAAATAATTTCCTGAACCTGTGTTGTATAAGAAACTGGAAACAAGCACATGTTTCAAAACAGAGCTCTGTTAGGATCTCGCACTTTTTTTTCTTTTCCATCTCTTGGTCATATAATGTTGAATGAATTCTATTATAAATCCAGTAATTGATATAATGGCAGTACTTTGTAATTGGGTTAGAAAGGCCTTGTTATTGTCTACAGTCATATTAATGACCTATCACATGATGTTGGTATCTCAGCCATATGTGTATTGTATGCTTGAATTTCTAGTCAGTTGCATTATCCAAGAGTACAAAAATCTCATTCGGCATAAGTATTTGAGTAGAATGCAGAAAGGAATGCAGAACAGCTAATATTAAGTCACTTACAGTGTTTCAACTAACTGAATGGCAAACCATGTTTTTGTTCGTATTTGAATCTAATCAACAGAACTTGGTTTTAGAAACCTGGTGTCGGTCAGGATTTTGAGGAAGGACACTGTTCTACAAAATACACTAAGTCACTGTAAAATGCACCTGCATGAAAATCAGTGTAAGCTATTATATGACATCAGACTTTGCAAGCATGCTCTTTACATGCATTTAAGCAAGAGCAGCTGATCTTGCTGAAATCAATTAATTGTGAAGTCAGTTGGAAGGAAATGCTGGAGTTACCTAGCCTAGTCCAAGCTACAACAAATCTAGCACCACCAGCATTACAAGAGGTTAGCCATAGCTTTGTCTAGCCCTCAATCTCTTTTGCTATCCTCTTCCAGGGCTCCACATTTCATTTATGTGAATGAAAATGGTTTATTCTAATATTTGACTTGAATCTCCCAAACATTCTAATTCCCTCTTGCAGTCAGGACTCAGATACAAAAATCTGAAGCAGAAGTAAGGTTTTCTGATTATCAGTATGTTGGGACTATATTGGTATTGTATGGCAGGTTTTGGGGACATTTTATTTTGGGGTTTGTTTTTTTAAATATTTATTTGTACTGTAGTTTGTTTTGCTGTGTTTTTCTAAAATGGTAGATATAAGAATATCAGAGTCATCATCATGATGAAAAAGTCATGCATTTTATCCTAGAGGATCTGAAAAATATTTTGTTTATGAATTATGTCAACTCAGATGTAAAAAATCAGAATTTAAACTCAATTAATGGGATAAAAACTCAATACGGCTACCCTTGTGTCAGTTCAATATATAGGGGTGATCACTGTTATGTTATACTGAAATAAAATATAGAATATCCATCATATCATTTAGGTTGGAAAAGATCTCTAGGAACATGGAGTCCAACCATTAACTCAGCACTGCCAAGTCCACCACTAAGCCATGTCGCTAAGTGCCACACCACACACCTTTTAAATACCTCCAGTGATGGTGACTCCATCACTTCCCTGGGCAGCCTGTTCCAATGCTTGACAACTGTTTCCATGAAGAAGTCTTTCCTAATATTCAACCAAAAACCTCTCCTGGTACAACTTGAGGCTATTTCCTCTTGTTCCACCATTTGTTACTTGGCAGAAGAGGTTGATCCCCACCTCACTACAGCCTCCTTCCAGGTGGTTGCAGAGAGTGATAAAGTCTCCCAATGACCTCTTGGTCATTGAATGACCAAGTGTACAGGAATCAAATGATGAACCTCCTTTTCTCCAGGCTAAACAGCCCCAACTCCCTCAGCTGCTCCTCGTCAGACTTGTGACTCAGCCCCTTCACCAGCTCTGTTGCCTTTCTCTGCACAGGCTCCAGCACCTCAGTGTTCAACTTGTAGTGAGAAGTCCAGAACTGGACACGGTACTCAAGATGTGTCCTCACCAGTGCCAAGTACAGGGGAAGAATCATTTCCCTGGTCCTGCTGGCCACACTATTGCTGATCCAGGCCAGGATGCCATTGCCTTCTTGGCCACCTGGGCACACGCTGGCTCATGTACAGCTGCTGTCACCAGCAACCCCTGGTCCTTTTCCACTGTGCCGCTTTCCAGCCACTCCTCCTCCAGCCTGTTTGGCTGCATGAGATTGTTGTGACCCAAGGGCAGGACACAGCACTTGGCCTTGTTGAACCTCATGCCATCAGCCTTGGCTCATGATCCAGCCTGTCCAGGAATCTCTGAAGAGCATTCCTGCTCTCCAACAGGTTAATGAAACTGAAATTTCTTTCATCTGAAAGATGCCTGAGGGTGCACTCAATACCCTCCACTAGGTTGTCGATAGAGATATGAAATATGACTGGCCAAAAGGCCAGCCCTGGAGAATACCCATTTGTGGCCAGCCACCAGCTGGATGTAACCCCATTCAACACCACTCCTTGGGCCTGGCCACCCAGACAGTTTTTATCCAGTGTAAATACAGAAAAAATGCAAAAATACTAATTGGGAATGTTGTCATAGGAATACCAAGTATTTAGGTGATTTCACCAAAAACTTTTACATTCTCTAGCTTTTTAATATATGCAGATTTTTCCAAGGAAAATGAGAACACCTCAATTAGAATATTAATCAACCCCCAAGAAAATACTTGAGTAAAAAAAGCATTAAACAAAAAAATTTAGGACTCTTAAAAAAGTCAGTATGATTTGCTGCAATAAAATGGGAAAATATACAGCAAGGCATGCTTTAATGATGGCAAAATTTATTTCTTCATGTGTTTGCTGATTTGTTTAATGATCACTGCAGAGTTTAAACCTGTATAAAGAATGAAACTTCATTTTGACTATTGTGTTGTAATAAATCAACAGCCTATTTAAAATGTGGATTAGAGAGCTATTATCCTTTCTTATTTTCATCAGGGCAACCTTTGGTAACTTTTGAAAAAATGGAATAAGAATGTCTAAAGCAAAATATCAGGAAGAAATGTTACAAACTGGAAATTTTCATGCTACATTTACATTGCTAGCTAATTCTGTAGGAGGAATAAAATATTTTAAAAACCCTGCCATTGATACCTCTGCGATGGAAAAACTATAAATTGCCCACGACTCTCTACATGCCTTGCTTTCAGACATAGGACTGGTAATTAAAAAAAAATATTAATTCCATGAAGTGATTTCTGCTCATTTCCTTATTATTTTAGATGGCTGTCATCATTTTATAGGAAAACAATGGCACTTGTCATGTCAGAAGTGAAATACCAGAACTATGGTTGATACGTTGTCCATAAAAATCTCTCAACTCTGAATATTTCATGGAAGAGCTGCAGGACAGAACCAGACTGAACTAGTATGTTGTTGTTGTTAATATACTCCATTCCAGTGGTCAGAAAGATCTGACCTGCCTGTTGTTAAAATGGAATGGAAAAGTGAAGTGCATGAATATCTGTCTATTTATGGTAGTGGAAAAGACTGAAAGTAGGACAAGGTCATTTTGTCCACAAAAAGGGAGGTATTTGGAAATGCATCTCAAGCACAAGACAGGATACTCAGAATAGCCTATAGAACTGACATATGCTGTCTGCCAAGCTGGGATGCATTAATCATTTTGACTCAGCTCCTCTTGACCAGTTTTCTGTCCTACATGTGTAAGTGCCACATGAAGTGTTATTTTTGGAGGTATCTCTATGTATCTGTGTAATGAAAATGTTTTTTTTGAAGTTTGAATTAAATGGCACTGTTTAATCTGGTGGGGTTTTTTTTCAATCCTGCACATATTTTTACAAGTATGTTTTTCAGCTTTCTCTGACACAAGCACTACTGGAAAATGGTTACAGGCACAAGCTGAAAGGGCATGCTAGGTAATGACGTACACACTCCCAAGTTCAGTTCTGTTATACAAGTTAACTCTCAATTGAAAGTTGCCTAGATCAGGCAAACTAGCAGGACTCTCTTACCAGAAGACTGTGAATTAGAAATGACCTGATAAAATGTTTGGGATCATATGAAGAGAGTAGCCTATCTGCCTTGCCAGTACCAGAGCTACCCATGATGCACTGATTGATCACAATATCTGTAGTAAAAACGTAAAAAATTCTCAAAACAGATGGCTTAGAATGGTGGGTCAAATCTTCACATTAGGCTGAGGTTTTGGTCTCATAGAAGGTTTCAGTCTTTGGGTGTTTGAGGGATGAGAGGAAGAAGATCAGTGATAATTAGCATGTCCATGGGAAAGTGTATTGATTGAAGTCTAAAAATATTTTATTTTGATTACTTCGAATAGTTATAGTTCACAAGTAGTTTCTGCAGTTTTCCTTTTCTTAGATTCAAACCTTACTTGTTTAACTCTCTTTTAGTGAAAGGTAGCTTAGTGAATGCTTTGCTTTGGCTCACTCTTATCTGCAAATGGCATTCAGTTCTTGCGTTAAATTCTTCTATTTGTCTTGTTTAGCTAGCAGTGCTTAGGTACAGGAACACTGCTCTACAAAAGCCCACAAAGAAGTAGTAATAAGAATACCCAAGGTCCTGTCCCCAACAGCCAGTCTCTGGAAAGGTCTTATTTGAACTTTTGGTAGTTAAGTCAGAAAGTTATACTTAATGTGAGAAACTGGTAGATAGAATCTATTTCCTATGAAAAATGTGAGACTGGATGTTTAGGAGTTATGTTGTAGAAGTGACTTTCTGAGGATATAAACAAGGCAACTTTGGAGGGCAAAATTACGTCTTTCATTTGGCTAACGTATTTTGAAAAAGCAGTTAAATTTTTATTCCACGAGACGTTTTTGGATCTCAAACGGAATCAATAGCATTCAAACTTGGTAGGGTTGGTGAGAAATTCTTCCAAGTTGTTCTGGTGGCAGAGCCTAAAGCCATGTGGGCATGTCTGGATTGTTATTCTCTACCAGTCACATCACGACCGGGAGGACAGAAGCAAGGGATTCTCACTTTTGGGAAAGAGGGGAGCGTGGCTTGCTGTTGGGAAGAAAAAGGTGGTTCATTGTCTCAGGGGCTCTCTCCACATGGGTTCCAGTCAGTGAGCAATTTTTGTATGTGAATCACTCTCTTTTTTGTATACTTTTGTTCTTAATATTGTCACTGTTACGGTTCCTTATCTCACTGCTGTTTCCAGTAAATTTTTCTTATTCCAGCTCATGATCCCTGCTTTTTGTCCCACTCATTGGAAGAGGTAGTGGGAAGGGAATTGGCTCGTACTTTTCATTTTAGTGAGCGCACTGAGGGAGTGCCACAAGCCTAACTTTTGCTAAGGAAAGGGCTCGAGAGGCTGCACACTTCAGGGAGCAGTTTCAGGTAAGTCGGGGCCCATGCAATAGACCTCAACAGCGGCTGGGCAGCTGGCAGCAGGTGTTGGACTGGGGCTCCGCAGCCCTTCAGAATGCAGTGAAGTACTTTTGATGTAATCCATTATTGTCAGTTACTTTTAACTTCAGAGGAAAAATCCGATCTGTACTCAAATTTTAATTACTGTAACTTTATTTATGAGAAACATCTGTGTTTATCACTGAGAAACAAGCTCTGCTTTGAGCTATAAACCACTAAAAATATTAAACTGTAGAACTTCCGAAGTCAATTAAAGCGCATGGGAAAGAATAATTAGTTATGCCTAGATATATGATATCTGCTATCAAATAGTGTATCTACTACATATGGCTGAGGACATCTTTCGAATGTTCATTTTTTAAAGTATTAGTATATTTGTGTGTGGTATTTGGAAAGAAGGAATGTTTAATCTCATTTAGCTTTAGCTCTAAGAAAATAAGGCATGCAGCCCCCTCTGTGGTCAATGCAAATGGCATGTTAAATGCAAATCCTCAGAGAAAAGAGATCTGTGATTCCTGGAACTTGGTTTGGAGGAGAGGTAAAAAGGCCAACATTAGTTGAAGCCCTCTGTGAATACACAGATGTAACATGCATCTTCTTAATTTCTCTACCATGGAATGAATCTCTTTTTCTAACAGAGAATATCCATATGTTTATCTCAGGGGGAAAAAAAAGAAAAATATAATTTGTTTCACATTGAGGGTTATGAATAGCGTGGTGCTAACATATTAAAAGAAATGAAAGAACTAAGTTCTATTTTGATATTTTTATACATAAATATATGGCATGAAAATTTCTCTAGACTTCTGTGAAGATAAATGTGGTTGTGTTACACTGTCTTGTATTTTCCATAGCATATTGAATGATTTTGTAAATATCTTTGCATAGTTTTTGTTTAGAATTAAAATTCAAAACTCATTTGCTCTAAAAATCAGGATGAAATTTCACTTTTATAGCTATGTTATTTTTAATTTTTAGAAAGATTTCTCCCCACCTCACATCAAGATGGATACCTGCATGGATACCTGCAGAGTCATTGGCTCCCTTGCCTAGGCTGGACAAGGAGAAGAATCACTTAATTAATATACATGAGCTAGTATTCTCTACAGCAGTACAAAGATGTGATGACAGCACACACCAGCATTCTTTGTGTAGATGTAAACACTGGGCAGCAGTAGTAGTAACCCACACATCTGGGGTATGTACTAGCAATCTGGTTTCAGACTCTACAACTGCATATTCTACTCCCTAATCTGTGTGGAAACATTTACACCTTCATAGCTAATCCATACCTGAACAAGGTATGTTATGCCGCTGTATACTAAAATCACACCTTCATTTTATAGATGTGATATTAATAGATAAGCCACAAAAAGATCTGTGATTATCTTCATCCCAACTACTCATGAATATGAGTCAAATTTCCCAAATCATAGAATTCCTTTAAATATCATTTAAGGGTAAAATATTCTGGGCTGTTTTTCCTCCACTTCTAGCTTTTGCCCACTAGAATTTTTATTTCGAGATTCTTCTGCAGTCAGGAGAAGGAGAAATGAACTGTTACTTTTTTATGAACTCTGAGAAACATAATTGCATCACTTTAAGGAACTGTGACAATTTATCAGGAGTTTCAGGAGACTTTTAAGATCTGATTTCAAAGAATCTTGAATTTAAAAGCCTGAGAGATTGGTTAACATAAATAAATTGCAGTTGGATTATTAAACTTCTAGACACTAATTACCTTTGAAAACTGTGCATTCTTCAGAGTAGCAATCTAATGATAGTTTGTTTTGTACATTAATATTTATTCCTAACCATTTATCTTTTAAATTAACTTTAACAGGGCTCTGATTTAAATACATTTGTTAAGATATATTTTGAAACATCATATGAACACATCAGCATTTATTGGTTTTTACAGGGTTTATAAATGATTGATTATACTGCTTTAATCAACACTCACTTTCTTTCTATAAAGACACTGTGGCATAAAGCTAGAATGGACATTAGAGAGATAAGAAAGGAATTTAATATAAACTGCAGTCACAGGTTGTGGTAAGAAATATGGCTGCCCCAAAAGAAAGTCCACATCTGTTCAGGTAATAATGGCAGAGGGAGAGGGAGGGAGAAGTCAGGAGTGCTTCCCTAGTCACTTTAATGGGAAACTCTGGATCTCTGTTGTTAATTCAGGAAGCACCGATATATAAGGAGTTGTGACAGAACTTTAAACAAGAGAGAGTGAGCTCTGATTTTAGTAGTGACATTGGAATTTCCACAGCAGTGAGCAAGCAACCTTCCAAACACCTTGGGCACAGGACAGAGTGGAATTTAAACAAATTAAACATTATGTATGACAGCGAAGCATGCTCTCAGTGGAGTATTTTCATATAACAAAAACAGAGATGAAGAACAAAAGGGCTTACTCAATGCAAGAAATATAACTTCTTTCGAATTTGCAAATTGTTTGCAGTTTTAGACTTGCATTATATATCCCTGGTAGTGACATTTTGGGATTTTTTTTTTCCTTTAGTATTATTGTTCAGCAGTGGCTTGAGCTTTCACTGAAATCCAAAGGACTTTTACCACTAATTTTAGTATTTTTAGTGTTATTTTAGTATTCTTTGTGTGGCTTTCATTACACTGGAAGGTCTATTCATTTACTGATATGAGTAAACAAACCATTTTCTATGAATTCTTATTTCTTTCCCCAAAATATAGATAAATCCATGTAAAGAGCCATAATGGATCAGACTGAAGATGATCTATTTTTTTCCTGTTTGTGTAAGTGACAATAACAGCTGTATAGGAAAAAGTGTATGAACAGGGAATGAATAGCAGCATACTGTCTCACCACCATCAGATTTCCTGAGCTTTATAATTAATAGTCGTGATTGGGTTCTTCCACGAGTTTGATCTATTTTTGAATTCATGTAGACTATTAGCTTCCACAACAAACTATCTAGTTGTAGTAATGCCACTTGTTGGTTTTGGGACTGAGTCTTTAAGTGCCCGCAGAACTCCATTAACTTCTTCTTTATATGCAGAAAGCATCCTAGATGACACTGGGAATTAGAACTCAGGAGCACATATTAAACAGAAACATATTCGATGTTAATACTGAAATAATATGCCCTGTCTTCCAAAGAACTTAGTGATATCATAGACATCTGTGCTCCATCAAGTTAGATGTCTGAGTGAACTGTTCAAATATGAAGATTCAAAGCCCCTGGAGTTATGACACCAATGCATGGAATTTCATGGATGTCTTATTTATATACATTTTCATTCTCAGAGTGACAGTAAAACAAATAAAGAAGAAAGATGCAGATTTCCAGAACAGATTTGCCTGGAAAAAACTCTGTAACTTCTTTATTAAAAAGATGAGGCAGTCTTTGGGCTAATTTAAGACCCATAGTAAATCAAGTTGTAAAAGCAATTGAGTAAAGATCTATAATACTGCACTTGACTCTTTGCATATATGAGAATATAAATCACAAAAATGGAACTGTCATTTAAACATAGCTTTTTACCAGAGCTAAAGTATGCCTATTCTGTGCACAGACTTTGATCTGACTTCATAGTTCCTCAGAATTCAAATTCAAAGGATGTTGTCTTTCTCATGATTGGCACTGAAGAGTGAAAGGTATGGAAGACTTGAGTATTTATTATTGGCAAAATAAGTAGACAAAAAAAAAATTTAACTGGACTGTGTCCAAGAAAATGTAATGGCCAAAGACCCAGGCAAAATTAAGTAAGAAATAGATGAGGCAATTTTGGCTATAGGAAGTGTGGACGACAAAATGCACCTTTTATTAGTATTTTTTCTGCAGATTGGGTAACCACCCAAGTGACTTTCAATATGTTTTATTTCTGAAGCAGTGTCCAAGAATCTGGGCACTAGGTGGGGCAGCCCTGTGAGATCAGAGGCAACCTGAGGAGTTTCACAGAGCCAGGACCAGGCTGCTTATCAAACCTGAGAGCCAGGGTTTGAAATGGGAGGATTTTTTTGAGAAATCGCTGAAGAAATACAAGACTGAAAATGTTTTCTGGAGAATTCTTGATCACTTCTAGCTTATTTTTTCGTTTATACCGTACCTATGGAGCATATAGAGACTGGTTGCACAGTGGGAGGTGGTTTGGAGCTGGTGTCACTAAACAATAACAAAACGTGCGCCTTTAGATACTCATGCAGAAGCAGATTTTCAGGAGTATTTAGCAGCTAACCAGAGGAAAACAGCCACAGGTTTTCGGCAGCTAATTGAAACACTCTGATTTGAAATTAAGGTACCAAGCTTACTCAAATGTTTTAAAAAACCCCACGAGGGACAGAACCCATCTTCAAATGCCCAAAAGACTCTTAAAGTGTCATCTCTGTTCCCAAGGAAGAACCAAAAAGGAAAGTAACAAGCCAGGTGTTAGACTGGTGTAAAGGAAAGTGCCCTAGAGTGACCATGTTGGGAATAGGTGAGGACAAGCTGGATAGAGGGGATCCTGAGCGTGTGCGCCATTGACTTGATCTTCCTAACAATGAATCAGAAGCCATGAAAGGCTCAAGGATTACTGTGCCCCTCAAGGGCTCTTACAGAAATACAAAATCTTTCCTCCACTAAGGGAAGGGTCCACAGGCTTTTGCACACCTTTCGTCCTCAGTGAGTCATCAAACAATGAACTACTTGTTAAGCTACAATGGTGGAGAACATTGAATCTTTAGTTCTTCTAATTAATTATTTTTTTTTGCAGGCTTGCATCATGACAAAACAAAATTTACTGACTCTTCCCCTCCAGAAGAAGTCTGTCTCTCCCATCAAATTAATTAAATTAGTGTGACATGTGCAGATGGCAACATTATTTATATGAGGGCTATGAGCGGGCTCTGAGCAGGGTAACTTTTTTTATGGGTCAGTAAGGGCTGTAGTAGCCTGAGCAAGTTTTGTGCATTTATCCAAGAGAGTGCAGTATAAGGAACTTTAACAGGAATAGAATTGGACACCATGGACAAACCTGTGTTTCTTCTTTTTTTTTCCCCTCCCTTCCGCTTTTTTTAAACAAATGGTTCAATGATCTTGTTTCCTTCAACATACTTTTTTTTTCCATTTTGTGTAGTAACTTGGAGATAAAAGTAGTCTACTCCAGAACACCTAATTTTCCATTTTGTGTAAGTAATTTGGAGATAAAGGTTGTCTACTCCAGAACTCCTAATTCTCAGCTCTCAAATGTAGAAGCCAGGAATCCCATGCATTTCTACTGAGGGTTTCTGTTATCATTCATTACTAAAATTTGTTTAGATTACAACTTGCAAGTCAAAGAACCAGTGAAATTTACGTTATTAACCATGGACATTTGATTCCACCCTTCACAGAAAAACAACAATGAATGGAATTGTCTCCCTCCTTTAGATACTGCCGTATTTCCTCAACTTTACAGATTTAGCCATTCAGCTATATTTAAGAAGCTCATCTGGTGATTAATACAATACTTAGTCAACATTTGCTCTATAAAATTTTTCCGCAGCTCTTCTTTTTAAAGCAAAGAAATAAGTCCCATATATTTTATAACATTTTAGAGCACTTACCTTTTGTCTATAATTACAACTCCAATGAAAATCAAACAGGAAAACCCACTGCATTGTTTCAATATGGCAGTATCTACATGTTGAAATTACATTTCAAGAAGAGAATGAGAGGATGAAGATTAAAATATCAGTAGGTTTTTGTTTTATATAATTCTTGGTCTTTCCAATCAGGCATACTCCCAATGATAGCATTTTTATGTCATATTTATAACCTGAGTTGCAAGACAAAGAAAACTCAGCTGCCAGCTATAAAATTTGAGAAAGCTAAAGTTTATAACAAAACAGCAAATGATGAGCACATAAACACCCCTGAATCTCCATGAACACACCTCAGCATCCATGCCTAAATAAAACTGCAAAGTAATGCAGGTTGTGGTACTGTAGATGGTGGTATTGGTGTCTGTTACAATTGTATTTACGGCTCCAGGAAGACTTCACAATCTTCACACCTATGGGTTTCTGGCAAGGTCTTGCTGTGCAGTTAAGCCACATGCTGCTGTCTTGATTTACATACTCAGGTGGCTTAAAGCTCATCTTTACACAGTGGTAATGTTGCTGGAACTCAGTACAGGTATGGTTCCCATCATCCCTCTGAGGTTTCCCTGTGAGGTGCTCTATGTTGTGCCAGAGAGCAGAGAAGACAAAGAAACAAGCCTGGATTGTCTTCACACAGATGCATCAGATGCATCAGAAAAAAGCATCTGGCCCACTCATTTTTGTTCTTAAGTGATCACATTTTTTGCTATTTCGGTCCTTTCTTCTGAAATGAAATGAAGTACAAATATATTTACCAGTGCATAAATTAATTAAACCAGTTTTAATTTTAACTTTGAGAGACGGAAAAAAGGTTCCTTTCTTAAATTGGTGGAGGCCTGCACATCATCATTAGGAGTTTTGCCATGCATCCCTTGAGCTGCTGAATTTTTGCTTTGAAAACTCCCACAGTCTGCAACTGACAGGAGCAATAAGTCTCAAAAAGCTTGCCAAAATTACCATGGCCTTTTGTATATTTTTTTTAAAAGTGATATTTGGACCAAAGTATGAAGTGCTGCTAGGTGAGGCAGTTGTTTCTTTAAGCTTACGGACTAGAAAGCTGTTGGGGAGTGTGTTACTCATGTCTGAGCTGGTTCTAGTTACGGGAATCCAGTGCGCTGGAAATTTAGGCATAACAGCATCTGGAGCTTGCAGAAGTGCTGCTGAGGTTTGGCCAGCTCAGACGAAAAAATGGAGCAGATCTTTCCTTAATAATATATAAGCATTTTGAGACGTCCCTTCCTGAAAACCTGTGCAACCTGATGAAGAGTTGCAACTTGTACTTGATGCTGCCTCAAAAGACACTGTTGTTCTCGCAGAACAAGACCTGCCAACTCATGTGGAAGTACGTCTCTGTTTTTAGAGGTCCAGATCCAGTCACCTTTATCTTATGAACAGTCTCACTGAAATTACTGAAAGTTAACTGAAGAGCAGGACAGGATTTAACTGGAGGAAATTTATCAGAATACAGACCCAAGCTTTAACTGTGGAGTCTCAAATTTTTTACTTGTGGAAACTGGAGAAATATCCTTATAAAAATCTCTGACATTGAAGAAGAACATAGATGGAGGGTAGATGCTTATGCAACCGGCATGTCCATACATTTGCTCAAATATTTTTCAAGTATCCTTGTTCTCTGAAAACACTTTGCTGTTGTTGTTTACAGTTTTTATTCACAGCATGTACTTTTAAAAGCTTTTCTTCCATGCTCCTGGTGTTCTGTTTTGTTTGTTTGTCTGCTTGTTTGTTTATGATTTTTTTAAATATCAGATTTACAGCCTTATTTGCTGCAGATTGGGCAATTCTTCAATGCTGGTATTGTCAATTAGTTTTTTACCTATGCAGGGAATAAGTGAGCAAGTGCCACACACTGCTAAACAGAATAGCAGAATTTGTGTTATCTACTGTGTATGTGTAGTATTAGTATTAATTAGAATATAAATTGCTGCTTTTCTGTTCTTCAGTAATGTCCTGTACTGGGAAAAGTATTGCTCAGCTCTTTAGACCTTCCTCTCAGTCCCTGATACGCTGGCCAAAGTGTTGTACTAATTTTGACAGAAGCCTGTGTCTCCATTGCCTCATACTGTGGGTGGCCATTCACAGCAGATCATTTTTTTCCAATTAGGTTAATGCTTTTTAAAGACATCTGATTTTTATTATCTGCTGTAGGTACATCCAGAAGGCACAGCACAATGAGCACTGTGTTGTTTATTCACTAGAAGTGTGATGGATTGTCATCTCTATCACACATACCAGTGAGGCATCAGAAGGCAGCAGTCTCCACTCTTTGGCCAGAGAAGAGCCAAATTAAATCATCTTACCTGTAGCTAAAAGTCAGGTGAAAATTGGTAGGGTAGGGGGGTTTTGTCTACATGGATTTCTGTTTTGGTTTGGTTTGGTTTGGTTATTTGTTAGTTTTTGTCCCTTCAGTGAAGATTCTGAATGTAGGAAATAGTCTCATTCTGGATCAAAATAGCATCCCTTAGGTTTGGAAATCAGTATTCCTGTTCAGTGAAGGGAAATCCAGTAATGCTACAATTATATAAAAAGTCAAATCTATGCCTCTAAATCAGCAGATGTGTGGACTCTGCATGAATCAAATAAAGAACTAACTGCTGGTGTAAATGTATTAGAAGGACTGACACCTTTTTCAGGAATATTTCAAAAGGTCATTTGTAGACACAATTATTTTATCATTTGGTCTAATTACTGATGCAGCAAATAACATGACTTCCAGTGTCTTATCAAGGCAGAGCTCTCTTTCAGTTATTTTAAAGCAAAAAAAAAAAAAAAATTGAATAAATTTTATGCCAAAATTTTTGGTCAATCATTCAGCTAAAATGATATCATAGCAGGTGTAGCACATTCTAGGGAAAAAACCCTACAAGCAGTAATTTTCATACAATATATCAATGTGAATTGTTTCTAGATTTTGAGGTTTTAAAAATATGAGACTGCTGTTACACGGGTGCTACAAACACTATAAAACAGTAAGTTGACTGAAGGTGAAAGGAATGTGGTAGTAGACACTCATTAACTTCCTTTCTATGGTGAAAAAATTCAGCAAATTAGTTTTGAGTCTGCAGGGTCCTTTTAAAACTGAAAACATCTGCTCAAGAGCTGTTGAAATGCCACTCAGAATGAATTAATTTTATCCAGAAAAAAGAATGCCTATACAGTGGTCAGGAATGGCTTTGAAAGGATAAGCTAATATAAAATTGAAAGAAAGGAGCTGAAAAAGGAGAGAAATATTGGAAAAGACTGTTTCACTTTTTTTTATTTCTTATGCTCACTTATTTGGCTCAGCTAACACAACAGAATGCCAGTATTTGGATTTCATCATGACAATTCATGCTGACATTCTTCCTTACCTATAAGACTAATATTTTCCTATTTGCTTTGATGGGAATTTTGAAATAATGAAGACATTTGGATCTCTTTTTGGCATGGTTTATCACATGGTGAAGGAGTTGGCAAATTGAGCAATTTAAATATATGTTCACTTATATATGTTAAGACACAGGTGTTTGAAAAAATCTTTCAGATACATGCCAGAAAAGAGTCCCTTAAAAGAATTGGAGATATTCAAGGTTTGTGTTAGTGCTTTTGGCCAGACTATAGTCTGGTAACTGAAATATGCTCATCTTCTGCAGAATTGGATCTAAATATTTCTAAAGAACTGAAAGCGGGTAGATTTGTCTAAGAAACTAGGAAGAAATTCTTAACTGAGAGGGTGATGAGACACAGGAAGAGGCTGCCCAATGAAGTTGTAGATGCCTCATTCCTGGAAATGTTCAAAGACAGGTTGGGTGGGTCTTTAAAAACTTGGTCTAGTGGGAGATGTCCCTGCCTATGGTAGGGGGGTTGGAATTAGATGGTCTTTAAAGTCACTTCCAACCCAGACCATTCTGTGCTTCTATGGTTCTATGATAACCCTTCTTTGGTGTGAAAGGTCTGCATAGAGACAGAATTAGCCTATTAGCCAAGACCACAGCTGAGCTTTAAACATATCACTACCATTAATGTACTTTGCAAGTGTTGAACACTCATTGTACCTTATGAGATATCCTAGGTTGACTGCCTTGCAGGGGCACATTGCTGAAGCCAAACTTAAACAATCTGCTTCACTGGTACATTTCCATCTAAGATATGGTTAGATTTAGATTTTGTGCTGGTCATCATAACCTGGCCTTGGAATTTGATTTGTTTCAGTGATATTGATACCAAATCATACCCATGAATCATAAAGGACTCTTTATGAAGATCACCTACATGGGAGTGACATCAATCAGTCAAGTGGTGAAGCACGTCACTGTTGGCAAATTCCAGAATAATGTTTATATTTACTTGCTGTCTGCTGTGTTCAGCATAACATCCTCATTCACGCTTCTTTTCCTGAAGTGAAAAAAATCACTCATCCAGAGAACTAGATGAGGTGGGAGGATTCCTTCCTTTTTGTTTGTCTTCTTATTCAGAAGGCAACGTAAGCACATGTAGATATATCAGTTTTTATAATGAAAAATCAATTTCCTACAAAAGTGCAAGACCCAAAATGATTTTAAAGATGAAATTTTTATTCTGTTTAGATAGACCCATTCAGGCAGCTGATATGTATTTCTAGTTTCTCATGATCTTTAATGCTTCTGTGGACCTGGCAGCATTGCAGCTTGATGGATGGTGCCCTCATGGATCACTGACATCTGAGTCTGAAATTAATTTTGAGTCCAGGAAAACACTCACTGAGTCCAGTCAAACAGAAAGGCTGTAAGCTGGTGTTCACAAAATTAAAAAAAAAAAGGTACCAAGTAACTCTAAAAACTTACTAGGGTGCTTATTTTCAGTTCCCCAAGTGGAAAGCTATTCAAGAACTCCGCTTTCCCTCAAATTTCAAGCCTAATGGGTTTGTGATCCTTTTTGTGAGCCACTCTTGTGCACACAGTCAAGAAGATAATGAAGCAGCTGAGGCATAGATACAGCATTGATAACTAAAGATGCTCTGGGTTTTTTTAGGTCTCAGTCTAAAAGCAGAAAAACCTCTTGATTTTCAAAGCATATCATTCTTTTCAGTAAATGGCAACAAACTTCAGCTAGAAAAGAAACTTTTTTTATGATCTCATTCACTTTCTGGCTCTGTTCCTACCAAACTCCGTTGTGCCCCTGTCCTGTTCCATCCCAATGCATCTTTTTGACCTTGAATTCAGACATTTTCTACCCCCTTCCCTGCTATTTTCTCATGTCAAGTAGGTCAGTCTCACAGACTGTAGCTTTTTAATAAGAAAAGCTGTCCTTTGACTCGTCTCTTTCTTTGCTGACACTACACCTACTTTCCCAATACAACCCCTTCCTCTTCCCTGACAGTGGCAAGGTTCAGAAAGCCCTCTTTCCCATGGATTACAAATCTGTTGTTTCAACCTGGTTCCAACTGCTCACCCCTAAATTCTTCACACATACTCACAAAAGTTGTAATCCTTGCCTTACAACCACTGCTCCCATTTCAGTCTGCAGTTTGTGTGCTTTTCAGGGCTCTGCTCAAACACTTCTGTGTGTTTACCTGCAGCTAGGTCTGCGTTTCTTCTGCAGCACTGCCTCTGCCTGCAGTCTGCACTCTGTACAGAAGAGATGTACATATCATTTACTCTGATTAATAGAGAGGCTGTAGGGACAGAAGTACTGAGGTAACACAAGGAGTGTTATATGGGAGCAGATGTTGGCCCTATATGTATTTGTGTCAGTAGAGGCAAATAAAGACATGGAGACAAAAAAAATCTGCTCAGACAGTTAATCATTTACCTCCCTTCTAAAATTTAGCAATTTTAGCAAATTTTTAGCCGAAAATGGAGCACTTAATTTTCCTAAAATTTTCTGTTCCATTTTACTCAAAGCCTACACTCCTTTAGCTGTGAGCATTGATTTTTGGCAAAGGATCCCCCATTGAGCAGCCAGGACACTCAGCCTTGGACCTCTGAGCACCTGTTGATTAACAACTTGCAAGGAGCAAGTGAGATCAGGACATTCTAGATATGCTGCTCTTTACCTTGCAGGTGATCTGTACATTTCCTGCAACTCTTGTCATGTCCAAACATTCTGAGCTGACTGCACACTTGCAGTTCAATATTCATAGACTGCTCTTTTCAGGACTGCGGCCTAAATGGTTTAACTGCGTATGTTCAGCCAACATGTCCAAAAAGTGGCTGGATTTTCTTTTCCAGGCAGGTAGCAAAAATACAGCATGTTTCTTACAGCATTCTCCTGGAGAAAACAGCTTCTCCCGGCTTGGATTGGTGCACTATTGGCTGGGCAAAAACTGTATGGATGGCCGAGCCCAGAGAACAGTGATGAATGGAGTTATATCCATGGTAACGGTGCTGGATGATGACAGGTGGTGTTCCCCAGGGCTCAGCATTTGGGTCAGTCCTGTTTCTATCAGTGATCTGGATGAGGGGATCAGTGGCCCTGGGAGTAAAGTCAACAGCTGGCTGAACATGAGCCAGGAGTATGCCAGTGGCATCCTGGCCTGTCTCAGCAATAGTGTGGCCAGCAGGAGCAGGGCAGTGATTGTTGTTGCCCCTCATATTCTGTGTTCAGTGCTGGGCCCCTCACTACAAGAAGGACATTGAGGTGCTGGAGTGTGTCCAGAGAAGGACACTGGAGCTGGTGAAGGGTGGATATGTCTGATGAGGAGTGACTAAGGGAGCTGGTGTGGTTTAGCCTGGAGAAAAGAAGGCTCCTGAAAGGAGGTTGTAGTGAGGTGAGGGTTGATCTCTTCCAAGTAACAAGTGATAGGTTGAGAGGAAATGGCCTCATGTTGAAGCAAAGGAGATTTAGATTTGATATTAGGAAAGATTTCTTCATGGAAACTGTTGTCAAGCACTGGAACAGGCTGTCCAGGGAAGTGGTTGAGTCACCATCTCTGGAGGTATTTGAAAGACGTGGCTTAGTGGTGGACTTGGCAGTGCTGGGTTAACTGTTGGATCTTAAAAGTCTTTCCCAGCCTTAATGATGCTATGATTCTATGATTCTGATTCTAAGCCTCTCACTCATTTCCCAGGAGGTGTGGGGAGCAGGTCGTTGTCACACTACTCAGAAGAGCTGTTAGCACGTTCCATTTACCAGTTTGCTCAATATGTTTATTTCATACAGTTCTAAATCTGACCTAACTTCTTTTTCCATCCAGTTCTTAAGAAAGTTCCTGTGAATCATCTAGTTAGATGAAGTCACTAGTGGGCATCCAAAAAGGAAGAGATGGGAATTCTTCGTGCATTACTCCCAGGCCCTGGTGGGGAAAAATACTTCTGCAAGGGAGCTGGGACTACGTAAGGGGCTGGAGGGTCTTCACCACTCCTGCTCATAGCCCCTCCCCTTTAAGCCCCTGAGATCCCCACGGTATGATGCATAGATATTTCTGATATTCCCTGTCCCTTTGAGATAGGTCAAAGAGCACACGCTTCATTTCCAGTGTATTTCACAGCCTGGATCCTTCACCGAGCCAGCTGAGGCTCAGAGTTTCTGGATGCCTCAAACTTAGAAGCTCTCACAGCCCACAACATTTTATTCATGCTATTGACAAATTTAGATATAGGAATAGACTAACAGGAGGTGGAACAGCTTGTGTTATAAAAAGAGCTCCTTATGTGCAAAATATTTAATTTATGCAGCTCACTAAAACATCTTACTGCTTTGAACTCACTCATTTCTGGTGTATCTGGGCAGCAGACTTAAGTCACAGGAAGAAATTATTGAAAACACTCACAAATCTGTAAAGAAAAGCAAAACAAAAACCCAAGGCAAAATGTATCATATGCAGAGATTTCTGGCAGCCATTAAGAATTGAGCAAAACAGCTTGATCCAGTGAAAGAATAAAATATTGAATTCTGACTTTATATAGATTTCAGATATATAGGCCCAAGACTACGTTTCTGAAAAAACACAGTCAGTTGCTAATCGGGGATGGAAATAACCCAACTTAATTTTTCTCTTTTTGTTTGTTTATTTGTTTTTGCTTGTTTGTTTTTAGTTTTATTCTGCTTTAACTTTGGGAAATAATTCAGCATCATGCCTTTTTTGTGTTACTAGAACTACCTTGCTCTTAAAACTTGTGGATTTTTCCCCTGTATACCATTGTGTCTACGTGATTTATCTTCAGATATTTGTAAATGCATGCTGCTCATGGATATCTATTTTTTTAATACTTATATTGACGGGAGAGTAACATCTAGACTGAATATTTTCTTCTGCAAATTCTTACATTTTCTATGTAGTTTTTTACATATCCCTTTATTACTGATTATTGCGTAACTCTTTTTTTGAGCATTGCATAGTACAAGTAGATAATTGTTCATTTGATCTACAGATTTCACTGCACTCTTTGCTCACAGGTTGCTTCTGTGTCATTGAGTTTTTAATTTCATCTTCTCTAGCCCTCACAGTTGCTGCTTCTTTTTGTTTTTTTGGTACAATGGCTGTTCTACTTCCTGTCATTTCTTTACATTATTTGATCAACATTAAATTTATGAGGGTACTTCTCCCTTCGTTTTCCTTCTGTGAGTTTGACTCGCTTCTTTTGTCTTGCTGTATGTCTGTTACTTTTCTATCTCCATTGTCAGGACTTTCTGAACATGGCAATTTCTCTGTAAAAGCAGAAAAAGTTTTTGTCTATCATTTTTATATTATTTAAATCAAAGCAATAGAAAGGAAAATAAAAACAGGAAAGGACGGAACAATTTAAGGGTCTGTATTACCTAAATATCACTCTGGTTATATTTAAAACTACAGATTTTTAATTTGGCCTACATTTTCATTAGATAGGATTCAATTAGGATATCAATATTAGATAGGGTAGTTCAGCTGTGACTCTTGTCATTTCAGGTGTTGATGTCATGTTAATATCAAGATATTTTTCAGAAACTTACCCATTGTTTCTCTTTTGCCATTTAGGTCCTTTTTACAAAGAATGTTTTGTGAGACTAGGAACAAAGCTAGGAAAACAGTAAACTTCCTAACATCTAAGTTAGACCTGCACAGCAGATTTTTCTTTTAGAATAATGTTTTGGCTGCAAAATGTCACTTATTCCACATCAGAACATCATGTAGAAGTCCATTGCTGTGGAGGAAATTGTTACAGTGCCACTGGCATGCCAGGATTTTCTGCCACCCTCTACATTGCAGAGAGCCAGCCAAAAACGTAGGAAAACCACAGCAGAATTCCAATGTTCCTGTTGCTTTGACAAGCATTAATGTTTACTATTAAACTGAATAGCCAATACTCCTCTCTTGCTGGAAGTAGCAGCACATACATTAGGAATGCCACATGCTGCTAAAAGGCATCATTGTTTAACCGCTGAAGACATTCAGTTTTGCACCTACACTGGAAAAGTGGAGACACATTAAGACACTTAAATACAAACCCATGGGATTAATATTTGGCAGATTGTGCCAAATGCATGAGGACACAGCCTTTGGGCTGCCGTGGCCGTGGCTGTGGTGGGTTTTGGCAGACAAATGGGAAGGTCATGAGGAAGAGGGAGAAGGTGGAGGCATCACACCACAAATGGGGAGATGCAGGCACTGGGGCAAGGATTTGGGATAAGAGGCAGCTGACTGAGTCTCACATTCATCGTGTGGGATTCAGCAGTCTCAAATTACAAAAAAAAAACAGTGTTTATCCAGGCATGCTCCCAATACAATGAATTTTGATGGACGTGACTTGGAATGAGAGTTCAGCTCTGTTAAAATGCATAACCAGCAACATGCGGTGCTGTGTGGACCAGGATTTTGTGTTTCATTGGATCAATTACCTCCCAAAATCAGACCTTTGCTGAATGCACAGTATTTTCTTGACAGCTGTGGAATTCAGTTCTGGAAGACAAAATAGCAGTGAATGTTAGAGCTGCACAAAATCTTTGCTATAATCCAATCTACTGCATAAAAGTAGATGTAAGCCATTAAAAAGGGGCTTTTCTGCATTACCCATGAATTCTGCATGAAACCTATGGTTCAGTTTTGAGATATGACTTAATTTTCATACAGCTAACTAACCTTTGTTGGAAACCCTGGGCAACAATCTCACTGTATCCTTTACTATATCTCACCATGAGAACTTTTTGGATAAATTGTAGCTCCTTTCATTTCACTTTTCCTCTGAAGAACCACAAAATTTGAAAGATTTATATATTTCTTGGAAAAGACCAGACATTATATCAGCTAGGGGATGATGAGAACCAGGAGTAGGTCAGAAAAGTCAGATATGAAGTTACAGTTATTACACCTTTGATTTCTGAGAGGCAGGGTTTTCTTCTAAAGAAAGACTATGATCCAAGATATGACCCTTCTATACTAAGGCCAAGTGCATTACTCTGTACTATGTTAATCTCTACTACTGAGATTGTATACATTTTAAAGGCAGTACTGCTAAAATAATCCCCATTTCTGTTATTTTAATTTTGCTCTGGCAGTGTTTGTCAGAAACCAGTGCAATTTATGTTGAAATCAAGTTGGCCAGGGCATAACTGAATGCTTGTTTAAGATTTAGGTTTATGTGCATTTTGAGTGCAGTCTCCAATGCGGCCATGGTCAGAGTTTAAGTATGGAAAATGAAGTCAGCTGCTATTTTAGAACACAACAAAAAAAAATATGTACAAAAAATAACTGTTCTTTTATTATTTCAAATTAAAAATTAATTTGAACACATTAGAATGTACGTTAAAATTCAGATCTTAACAAAATTTTGTTTTTCCATCCTGCTTTTATATATAGATTATACCAAAATAAAAGCCTATGAAACACCGAGGCCAATTTTCCTCTGAATGATATTGAAGGTTAGGTCTCTGAATCCACTGTTGAATACTGAATGTAGTTTTAATAGATGTCGAATACTTCTTTCCAAATTTCAAGTACCAACACTTGATAGTGATGGCTCTAATATCCTGAGGAACTCTATGTTAAACTTTGGGTTCAAGTAAGAAGTGTTTATCCTTTCCAGATACATACATACACATGCTCAATAAATAAAAAAATGGAAAAATATGTACATTCTTAGTGGATAGCTGGCGGCTGTTATATGCATTAGATATCCAACTGCATAGCTGTCAATTGTCCTCTTGAGAGACTGGTTTCTTCCAGGTCTGGACTGGTATTAGAACAGGTCACAGTTTGTGTCAAGGTGGTATTAGTCAGCAACCATGGCTGATATTGTTACATCCTATGTCCTTAATGCATCTCTGCTTTCACCTTGGTAACTCTAAGGAGATGAACTTTCCTGCAGCAACTTTGATGTAGAAAGGGTTCTCAGTAAGTAATTTTGGCATAGATTTATTGACAGTGATGACATTATTGCATTTATAAGGATATACAATATAGACTGTAAAACTGATTAATATTAATGTTTGAAAAAAAGTCAGGTATTTTCTTTGGCAATAGATGTGGAGACGCCTGGATAATTTCCATGCTGCGTGGAGGACAGCTGCTGGAAGTGTCTGCCATGAGACATGTCCTGCACTGAGCTTGCATTTTAGGCTCTCAGTGCAGTTACTCAGGAAATTAAAGATTTGTACTCCACGTGATTTATGCATTGCTGTGATTGTGAATAAATTACTATGGACAGGGAGAGGAAACATTGTTCAAAACTGGGGAGTTCAAGTGGGAGGTAGGCTGCTGGTGAGAGACCACCATCCCGCTGTGGAAGGCAGCCTCAAGGAAAGATAAGGCACAAGTAGCCCGTGTAGGCTTTCATACTAATCTGACATTAGCTATGGTTTTCCTCTGGCAGAATTACTTTATTGAACTAGAA